>KK502545.1:401472-477461 GCA_000688735.1 Glossina austeni | reverse complement strand
AGTTTACTTGTCATGCTTTCAATGATTTTTCTAGTGGCTCTCGCACAGATGTTGTATATAGTGATATAAGCAAAGCTTTTGATATGGTTAACCATAACTTACTTATGTTTAAACTCCAAGCCTCTGGCTTCCCTTTCTAGTTAGTGAAATGGATAAGCCCTTATCTGCACAATAGATCTTTCAGTGTTTTGTTTAATTTCATCACCTCGGATGAATTCCCTGTTATGTCTGGCGTACTTCAGGGAAGCCACTTAAGTCCCATTTTATTTAGTGTATACATTAACGATCTTCCATCGGTGATAAATTCCAGCCGGATCTTAATGTATGCTGATGATGTGAAACTGTTTTCTTCCTTCTCTGTTGAATCGCAATCACATCAGCTTCAAGGTGACTTGAATAATTTGGTTGCATGGTGCTCTTAGAATCTTCTGAAACTAAATATAAATAAATGTAAGAGGCTTTCTTTCTCAAAAAGAAAGTCATTCATTACTCAGTACTTCATAGATTCGCATAAGTTGGAGGACGTCGATTCGATTACAGATTTAGGCATTCTGTTTGACCATAGGTTACGTTTCAACTTACACATTGAGCTCTCGTTAAGCAAAGTTAGGTCCGCGCTTGGTTTCATAAAAAGGTGGTCCAAGGAGCTTGATGACCTTACATTTCAAAAAGGCTGTACATGTCTTTGGTTAGACCTATACCCGAGTATGCCTCTGTTGTGTGGTCTCCCTCATACAGGTGCTATGTAGATTCAATTGAATCTGTTCAAAAGCAATTCTTGCTGTTTGCTCTTAGAAATTTGGGTTGGGATCCGATTGCCTCTCTCCCACCCTATGAAAATAGGTTGCTTCTGTTGTCCTTACCGTCTCTTGAGAAACGTAGATTTGTTCTAGGCGTTTCCTTTGAAATCAAAGTAATAAATGGTGCTATTGAGTCGCCGTCATTACTTGGTGAAATAAGTTTTAATGTCCCTAACCGCTTCTCTAGGCACTCTACCTTGGTTAAGCTAAGTCATTGTAAATATAATTATGAGCTGTTTAACCCGCTCAGAGTTGTTTGCAAGAACCTAAATGACGTCTATCACCTTTGAGGTCCATTAAAGCAACATTGCTTAATACACGAGATTTACCAATGTCGTACTTAAAGCAGCTTTTAACCCTAGAAAGTCGTTATGATTTCGAAAATTATTTGATGTTAATTATTATCGGTTGCCAAGCTTATGCATGTTTGCGATGGCTTGGGGGTTCATTTGCAATTTGGTCCTGTATCGGTTGTAAGTGTGGCTCTATTTTCATTTAAATACAATCAAAAAAATTTTGATGATAACAACAAATTTTCAATTTTTCCGTATGATGCAAATAGGTTAATGAAGACTTAGATCCCGTCTCGATATTTATAATTGAAAGTTATAGTGAAATAGGCATAAAACGAAAAGGAGATATTCTTAAGTCCCCTTATTAGTACTTCAAGTCTAAAAATGTTGTATCCTTTATAGTTCCGTAATTGAAACCTTGAATCTTAATAGCGTTGCTTAATTCGATAAATAAGAAATAAATATTATTTGCTTACTACGATACTCATCTTATACTACTTGTAAAAGAGTAGACAAAGAAATTAAGTACGTTGTTGCGGTTTTACAATAGTTTTTAAAATCACATTTGCATTCAAATTTGAAATTTTACGGCATTTAATTAAAACAACTTACGTAGCTCTGTGCAGTCATCTCATAATAATTGTTGCCGCTTTCATCAATAGAAAATTAGCCACACGTTTTAACTGTCGCAATTTATTTTTACAAACGAAATTTAAATATTGATGTGTTTACATTTTCTTGCATAGTATACATAAAGTTGTTATGTACGAAGTAATATAGTAACTATAAATATTATCTACCCTCATTTTCCTCAACAAGGAGGAGTAGGAGTTTGTAGCCCTATAACCGAAAATATAAAAAATCTTGCTAAGTTTACCGATCGTCCCGAAAGGAAAACAATCGAAGACGGTAAAGAACAATCGGACAGTATGGTAAACTGTATAAATTGTTCGACACGCTTATCCCGATCCTATTCGGGAGCTTGAAACGATCAAGCGAAAATTCATAGTGGGCCCAATCCGTTCGATCCTTTCAGTAGCAGGAGTGATCAATCGCAATCTGGCTGGATAAACGCTTGTCCAATGACATCAAATGAAATCGAAAATTGCGAAAATTGTACGCTGAATTCAATCACGAGCATGCAGAGTACAACGAAACAAAGCCAGATCACTTCACAGTCAGTTGGACGAAGGCCGGGCGAGAATAATTTTTGCATTCGGGCTGGGAACATAATAACCACTCAATACATATGAAATAGTAAATCAATTGAATTGAAAAATAGCGTCACTAGAAATGCGAAATAAAATGCCAGAAGAAGAATTTATGAAATAGTGCGAAGAATGCCTTGCAATAACGGAAAGGAACTTGTCGATGGATGCTAAATTAGAAGTTCATTTAAAACGTTTAAGTAAATCAAGTCTGCCGCCCATCACCCCGACTATCCAATGGAAAAAATATTTCACCAGCGGGAGAAAGAACTCATATCTCCAAGTTTACCGCTTGGATCATCCTTGCCAGGAAAACCTATGTTGTATCCGGGATCAGTTTACCGATTTGATATGATCGAAAAATTCGAAAGATGGCTCAAACGGAGCGAAATGAACTAGGCAATTAATGGTCACCGAGAAAAAAACCGATTAGACATCATACTATCTACCCCGAAATCTCGCTTGTAAGTTTCCCAAAACCGGGTAGCTATTATGGAACGCCATTGATAGCCACAACAGGCCCGTAACGAACCGGGATATGGCTGAATATCGCGGAGTGAGGAGACGCCGTATGGTAAGCATTACAAACCAGTGGGAGACCCCATAGCAGCCCCCATAAGCAGGAGCCCACAATTAATACCGCCAAAACGTCGAACCCAGTGGCCAGGCTGATCTGCTGTAGTACACCTTATGTCCGAAGCCTACTTCCCATCCGAGTGGAATGCAACGAGGGTGGTGATACTCCTGTAGTCGCCCATTAAGATCAGGAGCAATTCTAGGTCATATCGAGATATCAGCTTTCTGCCGGTGCTGTGTAAAGTACTGAAAAGTGTAATTATACGAAGACTCCAGGAGTACTCAAGTCCAAGACGCCTGGTTGTACGTCAAGAGTTGAGTAGACGAATGTAGCAGAAGTTGGGTGTCCCGGAATAGGTCTATAAGCAAACTACTTCTCTCAGAGGGCTGTCTGTGATATTGGAAACAAGGACTCAGTGAGCACGGCTAAATGTGCGAACTGTATATTTGGAACTTCATCACGCACCTGCTGCTGATAGAGTTTGCCAAGTTAGAAGGCCACAATTGTGCAGCATTCGCCGATGATCTGCCCATCCTGGTGGAAGTAAGCCTTTGGTAATTATTAGACAAAGAGCCCAAGGAGCATTAGACATAATCGCTCTTTGGGGGCGTGGCAGATGTTGCTGAAAGGCAAACTGGATATTAGCAGATCTCCTACACTCAAGATAGACACAGATAGGCTTAAGCCCCTGGCAAACGTCAAATACCTAGGGGTCTGTATGGGTGAGAGGATGAAGTTCCTTCCTTACCTGGATATGATAAAAGACAAGATTAGAGGTGTAAAAGGCCGGTTCAGCGGGTTCTCGATTCAGATTGGAGATTGGGAAGATTAGCCATCCGTACTATCTACAAGGTCCTCTTCGTAGCTATTGCAACATACGGAGCTCCGGTTTGGTACGGTGCGGTTCAAGGTTAACACAATATAGCTCTTACCGTTGCGGCGCTCTGTCCGAAGACAGTGCCCAAGCTGCTCTTTTGAGGATGGCCTCAGCTGCGGAGTCTTTCGCAGAGGCTTTTCTTTCTGCATCATGGGTGTCAAGGGCCCCTAGAACAATTGTCTCTTCTAGACGGACACTGAAAACGCCTCTTCGGGGATTTTCGTGGTGGCTGTAGTTGCTTCAAATTCGCGGGAAGAGCTTTTGCTCGGTGTGGAGTTGTACTGCAACTGGATGTCTGATCCATAGAAAGACAGAGATTTTAGATGGGCCTCGCTCGCACCAAAGGGAGAATACGTCCACCTCACGTATTCCTCTCGGGAGCTCTAGAACTAAACTCCCTTGAGGGGACGCCTTCTCACGCGATGTGCCATCGGGCAATTCAATAAAAATAACCTTTTTGTTCAATGATAAAACCAAGCGAATGAATCGCTCTTTTATTTTTTCTTTACTACTATTATGATTAAGTAAAGAAGCGTATTGACGCTGTGCAAGTTAGGCACGATATAATAATAAAGCGCCTCACAAATATTACTAGGCGATTTCCAGTTTTTCTTCAAATATTATTTGGCGACCCATATTCCTTCCCACAACCAAGTTGGTGTAGAGGTTCGTCGAGGGAACTCATGGCCGAAATATGTATCTAACGAACGCCTCTACGTTTTCTGAGACCTATGCTACCGTCTCGTTGACACGCTACGGAGAGTAGAAGGTAGTTTTCTTGAATACCCTACGCAGAGAGGAGGTGAGAAGATCAAAGCCATGCCTCATTTTGATTCCACACATAGGTTAAGGTACTATAGGTATTATATTTACGATAAGTTAAGATAGAAGAATTGGCCCACACCTACAGTAAACGAAAGTCACAGACGTAGTAGGGGAAAGGATGAACCCATTCGAAGTCAACAACGCTCGGTACGCCCGGCAAAATCCCTGCCTAAGAAAGAAGAAAAGACTGGTTTTTACTTCCATTTTATCCTTGTTGTGACATCAATCAATCTGTATGAACTCGTTTGAATCCACGCGGAAGGAATATTTGGGATTCTTGCGTGATAACTAATAAGGTACTTTTAACGTGTGCCTGATAGTGAGATAACTGTTAAGTCCACTAAGAGTACGTTAGATTAGATTCCATGTTTGATTATGAGTGTCAAGAAGAGTTATTTTATTAAAACTGAAGTGTTACATAGTAATTATTATAAGAAAGTAAATAAATAGCATAAAAAGCGAATGCGAATGCGAATATAAATAAGAAAATACTCAAATGGAAAGATTTTAATAAGCGCGAGGAGCTTTGCGTGGATCTGATCACTGACTGAGTAAGTCACAAATTTTCAACAGATTGTCGTGATCATATATATAGTCTTAATGGACAGTTATATAGTCTTGTGGCAAAGTATACCATTTTTGGGGTGCAAACTGTTGCCTGACACGGTCATCTGGTTCCTATTCGAGGACTTGAACAGATCAAGTGAAAATTCATAAAAAAAGAAAGATTCTGCCATATATTCGATCTATTCAATAGCGGAAGTAATAAATTGCAATCTGATTGGCCAAACGATTGTTCAGTGGAATCGATTCCGGACCGAAAATAATTTTGCGCATTCGGTCTGGGGACAACATAATCTTCCAGTACATATGAGACAACAAATTAATTAAATTAAAAAATAGTGACTCTGGACAGGCGGCGTGAATTACTAGAACATGTTGGTTCCACAAGTTGTTTCTCAGGTTCGTACGGTCGGGTCTGGTAACATAAGTAAAGTATTCAATATACCCACTTCATTTTAACATAACTAATCTTAGTAACCATATTTATTTTATCCTAATTTTTGTTACCAATGAACAATTATATTTTATTATTAGCGTAGGCAGTTACATATTTTATTATTAACATAAGTATTTATTTGTAATTGACGTAGTTTTAATTATTACTAACATAAGCATTATTTGTAATTACATTTTAGTATATAAGATACACATTGTAAAAACAAACGAGGATTACGATTAAAATAATTCAATGAATGCAAATACATGCTAAGAAAATCATTTATGAATTATAATCACAAGTATAATCAACCACATTGATTTACTTCGGAATTTCGTCATGTCCTAAAACCAAGTATATCGTCACGAAACCTAATTTGCGCGTAGCGCGAATGGTGGAATGTAAAACAATATAATATATTTTTATTTATTCTTGGCTTCTCCTTCCCTCCATAACTTCTTTTTTTTCATAACAAAAGATTTCTTTTCAAACTCTAGATTAAGAGCCTAGTGGATTGGCGGTAATTTCGCCTCGTAGACCCATATTCAAGTTTGATACAAAGTAACCAAAACGATGGCTAAGCAGTCAATGGTTACGATAATCGCAAATAACTTTATAAAAGAAGACTAGTTGATCATTACAGCAAGCCTAACAAAGTAAAAGCTTCTTTGTGCATCGTATTGGCAAAATTTGCTGAAAATTTCTGTTTATGATTATTTTTACAATTTCGTGTATTAAAATTACGATCGCGGCTTTGATGTGGCCAAGTGAGCAGTCCTAGTGCTTCACTTATTGGTGAAGGGTGCATAAGTTGCAACATTTTATGCTTTAAGCGTCTCAATAATATTGCTATTGCTGCTAACTGCATAAATCACCATTTTAAAGTTGTGGTTATATTTGAAGTCTTGAATATATCAGCGTTCTCGTTGTTGCTGCAAACTGCATAAATTGCCATCTTAAAATTGGATTTTAGCTGATTTAACCTGCGAGTATAAATATTGAATTTAAGTTGTGAATTGGCATTTTATTTCTTTGGTGTTGGAAATAATTCATATCATTATCATCTTCCCTGAAAAGTTGTCGACTACCTACGTAGTCTGCTACCTATGTTTACATCTGCACGTTTAAATATTGGTGCAGCTTGTCAGAGTAAACTTGTCAGTGCGAGGAGTCACAGTATTTGGGTTCTAATGAATGGTGCGCAAATTGGAGCAACTGTGGCATTGTGTTTTTTGGCTTTGTTGTCGTTGCTGCAAATTGGATAAGGCTTGTTTTACAATTGGGCTTGCCCGGTATTGGAAAATAATCAAAATCAGTGGCACTGTCAGCCATTTCTTAAAATCTCCGGCTGTGTTTTGTGCGACTTATGTGGAGGCAGCATAGCTGTGCAGCTACCTAACATAAATTTGTGTGCTAATACGTGTGTCGACTATATTTTCTGCTACCAACGTATAGATCTACCTCTGGGAACGTTTGCGTTTTGACTTACGCGAAGTACCATGTTTTTAGTGAATGTGTACCAATCGAAGTATCTGAGGCCCTGCGTGTATCGACATTCTTAGTGTTGCTGCAAGCCTCATAAAGTCGTCACCTTACAATTGTGTGTAAGCAGCACTGCCTGGTTGAAAAGAATTGCTTTCATGGTCAAACCTTCTGAAAATTTTTTTTTTCAAAATTTTGTTTATGAACTACATGATGGTCTACCTTTTGCATATTTGCGCAAATGCTAACATTAACTTCGATATTGCGTTCTTTGTATTGCTATGTCTTCAAAGAAACTGTATAAATATGGTGCGTGTGACCATGGCCTTGGGAGCCTAGCGTGTAAACGTAAAATCACTGTGGACGCACACAAAGGTCCGGACATGTCCGTATTGGAGACGAAATTTGAGGACATGTGCTCTGGTTAGATCTGGTTAAGAAGGCCGATGACAATTCTTGAATAATATGAGCATAAGCAGTCGCATGAGCTTAACTACGCATAATATGAAGAGGAAACTCTCCGCTCCAATCAATGAGTTGAAATCGGTCGTAGAGAGATGTAACGACTCAACTTAAAAAGTTTAACTCGAGCCAGCCACTAGAATATCAACTCTGGAGGCAGAAGTAAACGCATTGTACAAAAACTCAAACAGATCGATTATCATGATAAAGGAATTGTCCGAGGGCTTGAAAAATGTATCAGAACTTATCACAAAATTTGTTTCTCCCCGTAGTCTTAAAATAGATTTGCAGGCCATTAATCAGTGCGTCTACATCAACCAGAATATATCAATGTTAGTTAAATTCAGCAATGCTGACGTAAAAGACCAATTAACGAATCTGTATTTTAAGATGATAAAGGCTAACGCGCTTCCTGTTTTCGATTTTGTAAGTGATCCTAAAATTCCGAGTATTTTGCAGCATGAACGACTATTTTTCAGCGAACATTATTCTCCGATGGCTGGGAAGCCAAAGGCGGTGTGCCTAAAATTGCGACGCGGTGTATTAATTCTTCAATATAAAATCAAAAACACTACAAAGCCAACTACGATGCTTACGCTGTCTAATGAAATGATTTCCGAACGTGGTATTCATGGTTGTCCTGACCTACTAAAGGGATAAGTTGCTGATGTTTGTACTGTCACTGTGTTTTCTTAGTTTATGGTAAAAAATTGAATTTTTTTTCTGTGTCCTTACATTTTCTCTGCTTTTTATATACTATTAGCGTTACTATAAAGTTTATTCTTAACTTTTATGGATACTTGGCTGCAGTAGCTCACTACGCCATGGATTGAATTAATTGTTTACTTTTATTTAAGCTTGTGTAGTGTTTACTTGTTTGTATCTACTGTATTAAGTCGGGCGATATATGAAACAAATGATTATATGAGATACGTATTTTTCTTTAGCAAGCAGTACTATGATGTTGTTAGTCACTGGCTGTTTAGTTTAGCTCCCCGCTATAATGTGCGAATATGGTTCCTGTTGCCAGTGAAAGCTCTTGTTTGAAAACCTTCTTCCAAGATGATACCGGCAAACCTAAGATTGATCACCTAAATTGTCGGAGCACTAGATATTCCATAAACTCTGTTAAACTGGATTAAATAGGAATGATTGTAACGGACGGCGCGGTGGATATTTTAGCTGTCTTAAAAACATAGCTCCGCTGTAATATTTGTGATTCCGCCTTCCTTCTTCTGTTAACATTCCTGGAAATGTTTTTTGGGAAAGTGATCGCCCATCGAGGGGTGGCGGCGTAGGGATATTTGTGTCTTGGGGATTTAAGTTTAAAGTAGTTTTTCGAACATGGTGGTAGGCCAATGTGAACCGCTCTTTATTGAGCTATACTTCGGTCGTTCGATAGTCTTTTTTGAAGTGCTTTATCAGTTCTATGAGGGGTTTACGCTCTGAATTGTCCATTGTACATAACTCCAAACCAACGCACTATGATTTAGGTAATGATTCACTATTAGACTACTTGCTAGTAAGTGATATTTCCATGATAAGTTTAGCAGGTCAGGTCCATAATATAAGATCGTACACTGATTATTACGAATCTTAGGTTTGTTGCATTGTTGTGCATTTGTTGTGTGTTATTAGAAAGGAGAAGAGGAAATACTTTTCACGTGTCTATGCTGATACAGCAGGATTGTGGAGAGGTTTGCGGAACAGCAGGGAAACTGCTTCGGGTGGGAGTGTATATTTATTGAATAGTTTTTTTGTTGAGGACTATGATCTCTCTAGTGATGTTGAGCCGGAGCATTGGGCTTAGACCTATCCTTTTGGCGCCTTTCTATTCCGTTATATTGATGGGTTAGAAATAATGGATGCCTTGAATAAAGTTAAATCTCGATTAATTGGCATTGACGGCATCCCGATTAAGTTTGTTAAGCTCATATTTCTGCTAATCTCATGTCCTCTTCTGAGATATGATTAACAATGATTTTGACATCATGTAGGTTTCCGAGTCTGTTGAAAAATGCTCGTGTGGTTCCCATAGCCAAGTCGAGAATCGTCAACATTTCCATCCTTCCGGACTATTTTGTGTGTGCAAAATTTTTGTATTCACGCACCATGTAAAAAAAGAATTAATTAATTAAAAATATTTTTGTAATTTAGAATTTTTTGTGTATAATAAGGTGTTATTAATATGAATTTTGTTTATCCAAAGTGTTGTTGAGGTGGTTTTTTTTTTTTTTTTGTGAGGTGGAAACCATCTACGCGCCCATGAGGGCATTGCGAGACTTAAACCCGCTAAAAACCATCCCTCCTATTCCCTCGCCTGTGGCACGACCGTTTAGGTATACCTTCACAGGTAGGGTAGCCGTTTAGGCACTACTTAAAAGTTTACGTTGACGCTCTTCGTGTTTATGTTTTCAAATTATGCTTGCGGCCAATACTTCTAGCGCCTTCCATATTTTCAGGTCGTGCAACATATTTGTCGCAAGTTTGTCGGGAATAGGTAACCCTCCAATTTCCGTCTTTAGCCTCTGCGGTTCGTTATGGTATTTCGGACAAACAAAGGAAACATGTTTAGCGCCTTCGATGCAGTCACAAAAACTACAGCATGGGCCCTGCTCTATTTTAAACCTATTCAAATATGGGGTAAAGCAACCATGGCCGCTAATTAGCTGTGTCAAATAAAAGTCAACCTTACCAAGTTGCCTATTCACCCGGGGCCGTAAATCTGGTATAAGCCGGTACGTCCATCTACCCTTACTCGCGCTGCTCCAGCGCTCCTGCCACTCTTCCACTAGTCGCTGTTTTGCACGCTGCTTAGCCGCTTCAGCCGACAATCGGAACAATCATACCTTCTTTAGCTCGCAAGTCGATTAGTATCATGGCAGCGATAATCAAAGCTGTATCGTCCTACACCGTCCGGTATACGGCGTACACTTTTAGAGCGCATAGCCTGTATGCTGATTGTATGTCTCTCGTGTATGACGGTATAGCGAGGACCTTTTTCCACACAGAAGAGCCGTACATTATTGTCGTAGTTACCACTTCTGCGATCAGCTTTCTGCGGTCTTGCCTAGGGCCACGGAAATTTGGTAGTAAGCGCGGCAGCTATTTTACTACCTTCGCTTCCTTCTCGTTCGTGTATTGCAGATTTCATTTAAATGAAAGTCAACAGTCGATCATTACTCCTAAGTATTTTATGGCTTCTTGTGATTGTATCCTCGTATCTCCCACTTGGATAGTCACTTTTTCAACTTTCTTCCTAGAAGAGATTAATACCGCTTCCACACAATACCAGTTTGCTAAGTTGAATGCATTTTTAATATCTAATGCTTAGCAATAATAATCCTTTTTGTTGCCTTCCATCCAGCCAATAGTCGTAGCCATCTTCATTGCATTTATTGGGCTTTTTTTTCCTGAAGCCAAATTGGAAGCCAGACGGCCCTTTAGAGCTCTCCAGCGATTCTTCTAAATGATTTCGAATGATCTTTTCATACACCTTGCTTATCGTATCGAATAGGGCGGTATGCATTCGCAACATGCGACGGCTTATTTGGCTTCGGCAGCAACACCAGCGTTTGTTGTTTCCACTTATCTGGGAAGATTTGCCTTTCAAACAAGCGTTGGATGTGGTCGCAAATATAGCAGGCCTTGCCAACATGGCTTGATTAATAGCGCAGTTTGGGGTGCCATCAGGACCCGGCGCTTTCTTACCTTTTATTTCCTTTGCAATGGCAACAATCTCCCCAGGCCCGGTGAAATTAATATTATCTCTCACCTCAATCAGTGACACATAACAAACATAGCTTTCTGGGGAAACAGGGTGCCGATTACTTCTTCTACAAATTCTGCACAGCTTGGTTGGTCTGAATATTTTAGCTTCTTCATTACCAACTTATACGCCATACCCCTTGGGTCCTCCTTTATATCATTAATCATGTTTTGGAAGCAGTTTTTCTGACTGACCATAATCGCTTTTTTAAAAAGCCTTCGCCTGAGTTTGAACCCTTCTTTGTGACTGAGATAAGCACTAGTCCCCCTCGATCTTTGGAAGACACGCCTCATTCTATTACATTGAGCCCTTAGTTCGGCTATCTCGTCTGTCCACCAGTATACTGCCTCCTTGCTCTTATAGAAGTAACATCTTTTCATTGAATCCTCACAGGCTTTTATAATCCGTGCTATAACCTCCGCAACGGAAGACTGAGCTGAGTTTCTAGGTTCTGCTTCTCCTACCATATGCTCGAAGAGTTCTCTGTCGAGAGATTCTGGTTTCCATTTGGGACTCCTGAGAGGTTTTACTCTGTTCGTCTATTCGCTTTTCGAAGTCCGCGTGGTTTGTACTTGGCGGGAAATAGCAGCTGTAAAGGTAAACCGCTCTATATTTCACATAAACGTAGCCCTCCTGTGCTGAGATAAATCTCATGGCTGGCGGATGCGAGCTGCATTGTCAAAAGCCTCCATTGCCAGTCTTGTTTTTTGCCCACCTGTTTGCGGAGCCTATCTTGTAAGGCTCACACTATGTCAATGAAGAGTTCTCTGACGTCATGGTTTAGCACACCCTGTGCGGCCCGACAGTGGTTTATGTTTATCTGCATACACTTCATTGTTGTCCCTTATTGTTTGCGCCGCTTGTATTTACCGGGCAATTTCTGCCGGCCAGTTGATGATCATGAGGCTTGCCTTGTTTCTTGCAAATCCCGCAACACGGGCTCCTTGTGCAGTCTCTTGCTCGGTGATCTTCTTCGCTGAATTTTAGACAGCACTTGCTTCTATCTTTCTTTCCTTTGCAGTTGCTAGCGATGTGGCCTTCCTCTAAGGATCTATAGCATTTCAGTACTGCGAATTTTTTTTCTACTCCTGCTTACTACTACCTCTCTCTAGTAACTCTTTAGCACTTTTTGTTGGGACTGTTAGAGTTGCTGTTTGTGCGCCGGCATACACCTTCCTGATTGACATGACTGCTTCTTTCTTGGTATTCAAGCTTAAGCTCAAGGTTACTTCATCTAGGTCTTTAAACTCAATCTTTTTTTGCTTTGTCATTAGTTTGACACTAGCCTCCTGGCTGAGCGCTTTTTCCACCAATTGGTGATAAGCAGTGTTTTCATCTTTCGCACTTTGCTTAAATTCCAGCAGCATTTCTCCTTTAATGTTTTCCGTATTCTGGTCACATTTTCGCCGACTTTTTGCAACTCATCATCATTTTTAGCTCTTTTCATCAAATCAAATAAATAAAAATGTTTTTGTAAAACTTTGTGATGAACTGAATATGTTTGCCTTCTGGATGTATGGCATAGTGGTTCTTTTTTATAAGTTGGATGTTTGATGTGTGTGTTTTGTGTCTTGTTTTAGCTGTAGTTGTTCGGTTCGAGATTGATATGTGCAAACTATTTGATGAACTGTATATGTTTGCCTTGTCAATGTAGGGAAGACTGGTTGTTTTTGCGTGTGTCAAACGTTTGATGTTTGTGTTTTGTATCTTGTGTGGGTGCGATTAAGAACACGGAGAAACGTAACTAATTACAATGTTGTGGTTACATAAGAATTCGACCTCCTATCCCATTCTCTACAAACTCCATTATCTATAATTTATAGAATAAATAATTTAGTTTCGGGGTCAATATGTATCATCAACATACAAAAATTCAAAGGTGTAATTTCCCTCTACGAAAAAAAAAAGAATAAAAAAAGATCAAATAGCAAACTTCATTTGCAATTATTGTGGAAAAGTGTATAAATACAACTATTCCTTAAGATATCACATAAGAACATTTCACGAATTTAATTGTACGCCATGTAACAAGACATTTTCAAATCAAGAGGACTACATCAAACATCCACGTTTAGTCGATCACGGTGAAAAAGTAGAAAAAAATAATGTATTATATATTGCAAAAAGTGTAAAACATACATCATAAAAACAATGCGGGGGCATCATTTACACATAAATCTACATAAGGACAATTTTATTAAGTGGCGGAATGATAATGTGAAATGTGTAGAATCGCGTTTTAAAAATCGCATTAGAACATATATATTCAAAAATAAAAATAAAGACAATTTAATTCCGGAAAACTTTCTAACTGCAATCGAGGATAAAATAATAAGAATGGTTACAAATATTGTACCAAAACATGTTAATATTAAATTTAATTGTATATTACATTGCAACTACAATTTGATGAAGAAAGAAGAAAATGAAGCAGAAATACACATCACACAAGAATGACCATACTAGCTTCGAGCGTAACAGTAGATGACATTCATGAACTTTTCACAAATCAATGCAATATAATGTTTATTACATAAAATTGCAAATATTTATGCCGATCTTATAGTGTTGAAAATTGATATGGTTTAAACTTTGAATTTTCCATTAGCGGTAAATAATGTAAAAGACTTTGAATTACAAAATCCAGAAATAATTGTGAATGTCTTCGGTCTCGATAATGATGGTATTGTGTGTCCATATTATTGTACTCAAAAAATAAAACTTAATTACATTAATCTGTTGCTGCTGGAAGAGAAGGAAGACGTAGTTTCATTACGTTTGGATCAAAATTATATTAATGTAAACTAGTGTATAAAAAATTTAAGACAATAATGAATTAACATACATATATTTATGTGTATGTGTATGTGCAATCACAGATTGCTCAAAACGCAATTAACGAAACATCGTAACGCGATACATATGTGTAATATGCGGCTTATCTATTTTCACGAAGCGGAGTGCAAAGAAATGGTAACTTAAATGCCTAACAAACATGGTTGTATTCTTTGTTTTAAGAATTTCAAACATCAATTGTGTATACCTTTTGTTGTTTACTATGATTTCGACTGCATTTTAGAATCGGTTGATATTCAAAATTCAAATACCATCAAATTGATACAAAAATATATTCTATTCGCCTATAGTTGTTATGTGAAGTGTGCATTTGATAAAAATTTAGATTTTTTAAGAATATATAGCGCGGAAAATGCAACAAAGCTTTTTTTCAAAATTCAGTCGAAACCAATAAAGTCCTTAACGTTGGCTCAGCAGAAAACACAAAACTAAGAAACAATTTTTCATATTAGTGGGAAATATTTGCCTTTCATAGGTAGAATAGCTGATCATTGTCATTTGACAACTGACTATAGAGGACTTGCTCATAATAAATGCAATTTAGAATATCAACTTCCAAATTTCGTTCCCATATATTTCCATAATCTTTCAGCACACAATTGTCATTTATTAATAAGGGAGCTTTCATCTAGTAAGGGTAGCATAAATATTATTCCATAAAATAAGGAATTGTATATATTCATATCTAAGAGGATCGTTTTGGGCGAAAAAGAGTTCCTTGATCTACGTTTTTTAGATTCATTTAAATTTATGCCATCAAGCTTACAACAACTGACTAAATAGTTGTCCGATGCAGATTTAGTCATTGTAAAATCAGTTCATCACAACAATAACGAATTCAATTTCATGAAACGTAAGGGCGTCTTTTCTTATGATTATCTAGATTCTATTAATCGACTTGAAAAAACACAATTACTACCTCTAATTATTGACTGATATTGATATACACAATTTCGTTATATGAGGTATAAGTGGAGGTATTTTTCAATGTTTTAAAAGATATTCAGTAGCTAATAATACATACCTAAGCGACTATGATTCTTACAAAGAATCCAATCATCTCATATACTTGGATGTAAACAATTTGTATGGTTATGCTATATCACAGTGTCTTCCCTATAAATTTTAAATGGGTTGAAGACTTGCAAACTTTCAATTTAAATGACATGAAAGATGATTCAGAAATAAGTTATATTAGAAGTAGACTTAGAATATCCATTTTCGTTACAAGACTATTACAGCGACCTACCGTTTTGTGCAGAAAATAAAAAAAATGATAACATGAAAGCGGTTAAATTAATAACCGATTTAAACGAAAAAACAAATTACGTAATACATTATAGAAATCTCTAATAGTACATTCACCATAGACTTATTTTAAAGGCAATACGTAGAGTTCTTCAATTTAATCAACCAAATTAGTTAGAAAATAATTGTCATAGAAAAGCTAAAAGCTCTTTTGAAGAAAATTTTTTCAAGTTGTGGAATAATTCTGTCTACGGCAAGGCTATGGAAAATGTAGATAAAAGAAGATATTCAAATTGAGTGCGAATGGGAGAGTAGAGATAGGAAGTTCAGAACGAGCGCCGTTACAGCTAAACCTAGTTTTCATAGTTCATTTAAAATTTCGAATAACATGATTGCAATTGACATGAATAAAGTATGTGTTGAGTACAATAAACTAATTTACATTGGTTTTACGGTGCTAGAATTATCTAAATGGAAAATGTACAATTTCCATTATGATTATATGAAGCCTAAATACAAGGAAAATATTAATCTAAAGTACTGATTCGTTTACTTATGATATTAGAACTAATGAAGTATATAATGGCATTCAAGATTATATCAACTATCATTTCTATTCGTCTGTCAATTTCAAACAAAATGTTTTCAAGTTTCCATTGTTGAGTAAAGAAATTTTAGGAACGATGAAAGATAATGTAATGGAAAAATAATAAAAGAATTCATTGCTTTACAACCAAAATTGTATTCTTTTGAAATCGATGAAGATGAAAAAGAAACTAAGAAAATAAAAGGTGTCAAACAATATGTGTTACAACGAAGTTAATCGTTGATGACTTTAGAAAATGTTTATTTGAAAAAAAATTGTATTATGATTCCATTGAATGCAGCTATCAAAAAGAAGTGGCCAGCATTAGCGAATAGAAAACAAAATGTGTTCCATCAAGATAATGAGCTTGCACGAGAAGTTGTTAGTCACCCACCATTTTCACTTAACATAGCTCCATCGGATGACTATCGATCCATAGTGTCACGATTATCTGACCAGAAAACAACGTACTTCTTTGGAAGCTGTCCGCAACGCAGTTGCTAAATATTTTGGGTCCAAGGAAGTGAACTTCTATGCTAGGGGTTGAGAAACTGCCAGAAAGATGGATACGAAAGATTGCAAATAATGGAAACTATCTTATAGATTAAAATGTTAGAGATGTAATTAAAACCGTCTTAAAAACAACGAAACTTTGGCCATGTTGGCCACAATTTTGTTGTTTGCTTTTCTTGCTGATAAGTATATACACTCGAGAGCAAAGAAGTCACACACCCCCTACATTTTCAGTTTGAACCTATATATTTCTTAAATTAATTTTCAGTGGCAAACATAACCTAAACTAAAGTACACACCGTTAGCTTTTGAAAAAGACATAATACCATTGATCTTCAAAATACGCCTAGCAGAAACTCCAAGGAGGTGAAAGTGAGCACATCGATGATGTATTACCATGTATGCACTTTGAGAGGGGTCATTAGTTATTGCTTCGCGTTATTTTTTCGCTCTTGCCCAACAAGGTATTCTTCAATGCTTAATTTTTCAGGACTTTGCAGTAATTTTGGTGTAATAGGTTTGACAAAGTCGCTATATTATCTGAGATACGAATAAATTTCAACCAATCAAGCAATCAAAAAATCTTAAAGTCATTTGCAGGATCTCCATGTTAAGTAGAACCGTTCGCTGGTGTGAGAAGTTAATGTAACGATGAACGTGGGAATAACACTTGTTGAATCTCGTGCCATTAAGATTTGAATTAATTTATTTGTCGGCTTCAGTCCGCCAAGCCTAATTTTGATTGCAGAAGTCAGATTTGGCCAGAAGTTACTATCTGTTTAAATAACAAGGAAAAGTACGAAGTGTACCATACTCTAGTAGTGTACTAGTGTACGCTAAAAATTTTTCGCCTTTAGCCAGTTGTATAAGAATGGACTTCTTAATTTCTGCATTACCTGTTCGAGTCTAAGAAGTTTATTAATTTTTTATATTGTTCTATTCCATGACTATCTTTGTAATTGTTATATACAATTTTTTATTGTATTGGCATAGCAGATAAATTAGAATTTAATTTGCTATATATAAATGAATGGCATACTTATCTAAGCTACAAAAAACTGCTTGAAAATATGATAGCTTAAATTGAAAACCTTCTTTACGATTACTCACAATAAATCATCATCAATAAATCATTACAAAATCAAAACCATTACAGTAGCAATAGAATAACAGAAGTACTCAAAAAACAAAAGCACTGGTTCGGCCGAAACAACACTACCTGAAACCAGCGATTTCGAGCTAACTAAAATTTTTTTTGTGAGAACAAAACTCTATAATTGATTTTTTTACGTATAATATACGGAGCAAAATATGAATGGATTATATAAATAATATAGGAAGTGTTCATCAAACCATAAATTCCACCACTAATCAACTTCTGGAAAACCAAGTGCTACGTCCTTGAGAAAATTACATCACATAATCCACATATGTAAGTTAATTATTTTACGGAGGGTTTATTCAGAGCAAGCGTAAAGAAGGCTTGTTAACTTGATCTTTCTCTACATATCTAACTATCTATTGCTGGTCGGGAATGCGGTACTAATGACTTCCAAATTTCCTAAAGAGTGGAAAATAAGTCCTAAACACGGTTCATCTTTTGCATATAATACTTTTCGATCAGCCTCCTCAGAGGTGCGGAGCACATCATGAAGGAACAATTTGAATCATGTTTGAATCAACGGTAATTTCATGCATGATGCCCAGTTCGGCTTTTGGTCTGGATTTCCGTCACGGACATCATTAGGGATAACATGAAGATTGATATAAGTTGTGTTCTAACAAAGCCCTGGATCTAACAAAGACATTTGAGTGAAGGTGGTCGTGTATTTAGGTGCGTAAACAGCTTGTTCCTGAGGATGACTCTTCCCTCACTGAGACTATATATAACGCAAGGTTCCATTTTGAGCCCCATACTGTTTACCTCTTCATAAATGATCTTCGAGAATTCATTAGTAATGACCGCTTTTTTGGCGTATGCAAATGACATCTGTCGGCTTTATTGGCATAATAATTTGCAAATAATTTGCAATCGTTCGAAAACAATATTCAGGAGTCTTTAGCAATTGTTAACTGTTGGATGACAGATAATATGCTTTGCATTAACTCCAGTAAGACTAAAGACTTATTCTTCAATTCTACCCGTGGTGGGCCATTTAAACTCATTATAAAATATCTGCGTGTTACATTGATTTTGCAGTGGATTACTCCTTGATCGCAAACTTAACTTTAAGTTGTTTATTATGCGTTGTCAAAATTGATTTATTGAGGGCGGGCATATCCGAACGAATTCTATCAGCCGAAGCCCCGTATCGCTATTAAGCAGAGAAAAGGCGAAAAAGAAGACATGCTTTTGATAAGGAAAGAAGCTAACATTAGGTGATAATGACAGATTTTTAATAAAGCTTTGGAGCCCTACTATTCGATGAGATCGTACGACGCTCTTGAATGACAGTTTGCCATATGTAGCATGACCACATTATCGATGCCCTACATCCATTGTCAAGAGGAAGGCACCAAAGCGGAAGAATGTCGTCACTGGTAGCGCCAAAACGTAGTGAAACAAGGCCCATTCTTTGGGCTTTTGAAATACTTAAGAGAAATTTTGTCCGCTATATCTAAGAGGGATTGTAAGGAAGAACGCCAACCACAATAGCAGCCGTAACCTCACACGGTAAGAGCACGCAATAATGCAATAGAGCTGGTATAAGCACCTGGGACGTCTCATAATAGATTGCAAAGTCCTGACAAATCACCATGCCAACAGAGAGTGTAATAGTGCCATACTCAAAAGCCGTTATGAAAAACGTTCGGACGTCTGCACTGACGCTATAGGGTAAGCCTCAACATAGACTGGCGAGCTATCAGCCCAGAAGAGGACGAAAAGGAAAGACCCAACAACATAACATCTCTTTTTTTGGACGGTATCGTCAGCAGACCTTCTCGCGCAATATCTGCTGTTATCATAGCTAGAACCCTTAGCTAGTTGCAAGGATGCAGAAAGACTCCATAGCATTGCGTCAGAGCAAAGACGGCAAAAAAAAACCCGGCAAGTTTCATCGCATCTGTAGGTATGCGGTAGGTTCGCAGTATTTTGGCAAGACAAATGAGCAACAAAGTTGTCCAAGCATTGACGATATTAAAGACAACGGCGTTCTCCTCCACATTGTAATCCGCTCAGTCAAATCTAAGTACCATTGCTATTATAGGGTGTAACTCAACGTCACCAACACTTTCGAATCAATATCTTAAAGCAGAATTTTTGAAGCTTTGCGAGGAACACGTTTCCACGATGAATTCGCCGAGCACTACAAGAGTGCGTCCACAGTACCAGTTGGTGACGCCGACCAACCATTATTATGCCTAAGCAGCCTTCCATGCCTCAGTCTTTGCAGGTGACCACGTGGTGTGTGCATATCCCATGTCTATAAGCTGCTAATAAGCGTTTTAAGCTTAGTAGCTATTTACAAAATGGTAAGCTATCTATAGACAATAGAGAAAATAAACACAATTCTTCTCTTGTTTAACCATCAATCGCAAAACATCGTGACTACAAAATAAAACAATTAGTTGTTAGTAAGTTCGCAGAGCGCGTGTGTATACTGATGCTTGCATTTATCGCCTCATATTTTTTGCCAATAACATTAATCATAGTGCCTACTGAGGGTCGTTACTTGATGTATGCTAAAAATGTTACTGTCGGCAGTAACGCATAAATTGCGCTCTTTATGAGCGGACACTTCTTCATGGCTGTGCTGATATTTTGGAGGAGCGATTCCGTCTTTACACTAAAACCAGAATTTTCAAGTACACATGTAAGTTTAGACTTTACAGCAAAACGCTGATTCTTGATCAATGCTACAACATAATAACAATGCTGAGTCAATGTAGGGATTGTTGGCGTGACAAATCCAGAAACACATTTGCTATGGTATTTCTACGAAAATCCCAAATCCACTTAACGCTAACTAATTGATTTCTCCCAAGTAATAAATTCGCTTGTGCACATTCGCGGCGCATCATACAGCTGCCAGCCGAAGAAAGCGATTAGCGGAAAATCAGGTTAGCGGAGTCAAAATGAAGCCATGAAGTTAGGTAATAGTAACATGCTTGTAAAAATGTATATAAATAGACTATTTGCGGTAGGCAGAGTCAGTCGCACAAGAACATTTGAGTCGGTCAAGAACATTAAGTCGCACAAGAGTCGAAACAGAACATTTGAGTCGAAAAAGAATATTAGAGTTGAGAAGTCGAGAGTATTGCCAAAGTAAAATGTAAATAATCCTACCCTTAAAGAAATAGATTGTATATTTACATTTATTGAAACTTGAAATTAAAACAATTTTGAAGTGCATTTTTCTCGAAAACAATATCCACGATCTAGTGATACGGATCGTATCGAGAAAAGCGAAGCTCGCAACAGTATTAAATATCACTTTATGTTAAATATCATTTTTGGATGAACCAGTTTTTAAGTTAGGATGTAAGAGACTTGTCAGTTCTAGCAAACTCACCGAAACAAGAACACGTATTTCACGCCCTACAAAAGGCAAAAAAAACTCTAATTAGTTGAAACCATAATTATATAAACTAATAAAATGAACATAATTACCGATGAAAATTTTTAACAATAATCAGTAATAAAATAAATCCTATAAAAGTTTACTAAAGCAAATAAACAAACAAAAGAAAAATAAGTAAAGAAAATAAATCAAATAAATGCAACAATGATTATAAAAAAAGCTGAATTGAAAAACCAAAAATAATTAGAATAAGAGTTGTTAACATTTATTATTAAAAAGAAAGTTTTCTAGTCGCAGAGGTACAAACATACCAAGAAGCGAGAATATTATCCTCGATTACCTATAACGAGTCTCTGGATGCAGTTAAATCTTTGCCCGAGTTTGAGAGAACAATCGAAAATTACAATTCGTGAAGACAGGCAGCCCACATTAACTTTAAAGTTTTTGAAAAATTTGACGCTAGTTCTAAACACTAATAAGCAGTCGCGATTGATTAGATTTTACATACGCTTATCCTTTTTACTTGACTACAGGCAAGAACTCAGTACCTTGAGGCAGGATGGACAATCGGTTACTCAATTTTATGAGCGTAAGCTCTCACTATCGAGCGTAAGCTCTCACTAAAACCTTAATGACCTACGATCACACTTTTGGGTTAGTGATTAATGAGAAATATAGACAGGATGCACTTCGGGCTTTCATATCCGGTCTTAAAAACCTACTACATGAGGTACTTTTTTGTGCTCGTCCGTCCGATCTACCAACCGGCCTCGCCCTGGCTCAGAAGGTCGACACTAACCATGAACGCTATATTTTAGCAACGACATTCGGTAGCAGAAATTAAAAGAAGTTAATACAAAAAAATTTTCAACCGAATGATCATAGCAATAATCACCAAGGGAACTCCTAGCGACAAAGTCATCTCTATTACGCCAAGGACTTTCAATCAAAAGGGCATAATTCTACCGGAGATCATAGTAATGCCAAAGGAAACTCTTATCGACAGGAAAATCCTTATTACGTCAAGAATTTTTAAGCAAATATAATATTTCAGAAATTAAAGATGATCATGTTGAGGACATCGATTGGGTTTTAGAGTCTATTCGCAGCGAACATGAGCGTCTCGATCGAAAAATCAAATGTTTTTAAAACAGAGGCTGAATACCTTGGAGTCATTGTATCGAGGGGAGGCATACAAACAGTTCAAGTTTAATGCAATCAAAAACTACCCCATACTCACTTCACTGTGTGCCATCAGGTCATTCTTGGGCTTGACTGGCTATTATCGCTGTTTCGTGCGAGATTACGCCAGCACAAAAAAACCATTAAAAAATATTTTCAAAGAGAAAAACGGCAAAATTCGTGCTACTCAATCCAAAAAAATTTTAATCAATCTCATAGAACACTAATTACAAGCTTTCCACAAATTAACGTCAGAAGGCTAAGGTAGCCAGACTTAAAAAAAAACCGTTTGATCTTACGTGGGTCGTAGCAGGGCTTGAAGCTGTTTCATCACAAGACGGAAACCCCATATTAATGTTTTCTAGAGTTGGCAGACAAAGAAGTACAGATCGCGACAAATGATGGAGAAATTCTGGCCATCGTTTGGGCCTTAAAACTCTTTCGACATTATAAAGCCTGAAAAAAATCATTTGGCTGACGTATTGCCTGACCAACATATTTCTGCGCTTGAGAATGAAAATACTTCGAACCTAGCAACAGCACACAACGACACGTGCTTTACTTACATAAACCACCAAACCAACACCAATAGAAACCAAAATTTCCTATTGCTCGCAATTTTATACATTTCGGGAACAAGACCGGGCTTATAGAGCGGCGCAGGAAAACGTCAAACAAATTCTATTGGATTACTACTTCCCAGATATGACGAAGTTAATTACAAAAATAGTTGCACACTGAAAAATTTGTTCCAAAGCTAAGTAGAAACGTCGTCCACAAAAACACGTTATCGGCGAAAATACTATATCTTCTTATGCCAACGAGATTCTTTATATTGATATTTATTCCATGGACGATAAATTTTCAAAATTTTCTGTCGTACAACCGATACAATCGAGAACAATAATAGATGTGAAAAAACCTATCCTTATAACATAGTTATACAGACATAAATAGAGCTTTAGGGCTGTAATCTGGATAGTCCAGCTACATTTACAAAAATAAATCATGATTAACTAGCACCTAATGGAATCATTAAGCGTGACATCACATAACTGTCCTATAGTCCGTCGACATTATTCTCTTGTCCGTTAGTCTGTGTCTAAGTATTTGTCGGTCCGTTAACTCACCGTCCGTGATTACAGCCACACATACACACACACACACACACGCTTCCTTACCCGATCCTCACGAAACCTTGTCTTCTTCTACTTAGTGAACACCTTTCAATTTGCTTTTATATTTTTTTTTCTTTTACTTTACGTCTATTATCCTTTATTATTTCTACATTAAAAAAAAGATTACATAGATTGGTTTTTGATCATAAAATTTATATACATAATATAAGAAAAGAAAATTAAAAAGAAATAACAACCCGGTTAACTTATCTTTTTATATACAGTAATAGACCACGCTCAAGGTGTCATCCTCTTCCTCCCCACGGTTGGCACTTGAGTATGTCTTAACTTTGCCATTGGTAGAGTTATTTCACTTTATTTAACTACAACTTCTTTCTTTAGCATTTATTTATGCGAAAGTTTTGGATTTCGTTAATGTTTACAACGACAGGTTTATTTTTTCTTTTTTTGCAAAGACGAAAAAGATTCCATTAAATATGGCAAAGGGAATTTCTGGTACTCTTAATTCGCGTTAACTTAATTTTTACTACTTTACTGCTTTCTAGTTTGTTTTAATATATTTCCTCAATATTTTTAGCTGTCCTTAATATATTTTAATTTATTTCTTTTATGTTTTTGATTGTTCTTAACGTACTTTTAATTTATGTCTTTAATAATTTTGATTGTTCCTAACGTTCTTTTAATTTATTTCTTTAATATTTTTGATTGTTCTTAACGTAATTTCCATTTATTTCTTTCTCAATTCTGAATAATTTTCTTCGCCTTATACATTCGTTCTTTCTTTTCTTAATTCTTTTCACATTACACCATATGAAAAACTTTCTATCCGAACACCTCAAAAACTAGCACTTTACTTTAGGAGATTCTGTCCCCGACTAGCTTGTCTTCGTCTCTCTCGTCAGTCATCTTGCTTGGCCTCGTAACACACAGTATGCCAACTGCATGAGCACAACCCACCCTTATGCTATACAGACGGACTTTATTCTCTTTTCGTAATTCTCTCTTTAAATGGCGCTACCATATGAGCAGGGAATTACGAAAAGAAATCTTGATTAACGGAATTCCGTTACTGTAGGTAACACTACTGTTTTTGTAAAGAGAAGAGAAAACAGCCAAGCGATCGAAGCTATATCTATATACGCGGACGTTACATCAACCAGTTGATGAATATTTTCCCCCAGACAAAAGTTGTATTCTGTGATAATGAAAAGTCCCTAAATTCGGAAACCATTAAGACGATTTTGAAAAACTAATTCAATGTTCATATAATTAACGCCACACCATTGCACAGCACTTGCAATGGGCAGGTCGAAAGATTCCACAGCATCCTCGCAGAAATGGCGGGATGCCTCAAGCTTGAAAGAAAGGTCAATGTTATTTTACAGACGACCATAGAATGTAACAAAACAATCCATTCCGTGACCAAGGAAAGACAAATTGACACTATTCATTGTCCCCCATCTGAATTTAAGCTGAAAATAAAAGATCGAATTAGTGACGCGCAAGTTAAGCAATGAAAACGTTTTAATAAAAACAGACAAAATAGAGTTTTCCATATAAAAGAAAAGGTTTTCGTGAGAAATAACTGGAGATTGGGGAATAAGTTAAGCCAATTATATGAAGAACCTTTAGTAGAAGCACATGTGGGAACAACAATTTTCATAAAAGGGAAGGTGGTCCATAAGGACAACTTGCGGTAATTTGACTCTTCCTTACTATTTTTCATTTTCTCCTGTCGCCTATGCTGACATTACTGTTTCTTCTCACATTGACCACCGCCTGGGCAAAGATAATAGAAGAACTACGCATATAACCAACGTCAGTATTTACTATGAAATAACAAACCAGACAAAAAATCTGATAGATACGTTTCGACCATCGCACGTAAAGATGATATTAGACTTTACTTAAGTGAGGGGACAGTTAACACTGTACAGCAAAATGACTGTTGATCAATGTTCCAACGTAATAAAAACGCTTAGTCAATGTCTGCATTTTTGGCGTGATAAATCCAGAGACTCACCACTTTTATTATTAATACAATACACATAACATTTTATATTAAATATCATTTTTGGATGAACTAGTTTTTAAGTCAAGATGTAAGAGATTTGGCAGTTTTAATAAACTCACCAAAATAAGAACACATATTTTCATTTATTTGTACTGGCGTTGGATACAGGTATCCTTTTCTTAGAAATTAATAATGGTTTCGCGCAGATGAAAGCTAAACTTAATTCAACTTTGGAAAACATTGCTGTGAATCTAGAGAAGAAGATATGTGCTTTAGCGCTGGAATAGCATGACCGTGGTTTCCACGAACTTAGTGAATTGCGAGCCACGCTTTTGCAGCATAAAAAGCAAATTGGTTCAAACATTGCTAGGGTGGAAGATATCGTCCGGTCAACTGGCTACGCAACAAGATCTGAACGATTTTAAGGGACAATTAGCTAAAATGTAACATCAACACAACGTGCACCTTCGCCGCTTGAACAGGTTTGATGCATAGTGAGTGGCTTGCTAGCTGGCATTAAAAATTTGAGATAGCTCCTAGTCAAGATCGCCGAGCAATGCAAAATTAATACGGAGTTACAGTCCTGCATTTATTTAGCCGATGGAAAACACGTTTTAATTACATTTAGTGCTTTTTTTTTTTATGCACGCGATGCGGTTGTGGTGGTGTTTGCCAATCACCCTTCTATTAAATTTACGTATTTCGAATAGATTTAGGTTTTCTGTTGTGCATACGGAGTCGGCTTATGGTGTGATGGAAAACTTGTTTGTTGAAGTAGAGGTGTCAGGTGGTAAACTACTGATTTGGCATTGTTTATTTGACGTATGGCTGGGTCTACTGCCTTAAATTCTCGGTTGGTCACATTTTAATCAAATACGTTAGTGTTATTGTCATGGGCATGCATATTAATTGAAATTTATTTAATCCTGCGAAATCCGCCTTGATGTTTAACTTCGGTCGTTGGCTAAATACATCGGTTGTTCACAATTCTCTCTCTATCCACCATGATGTAAGGTCCGGCTCTGCTTCCCTTCTTGCCTATTTTTTAATAGCCAACATGAAACTATCAGCTTCTCGGCAGTTCCATTTGGCAGGTATCCTTCACCATGTCTTCATTTACGTGGCTCTTAATGCATGCTTGCGTGAAGTGGGCACATGTTGAGAATTTTACGATTATAACAGCGTGGATATTCAGGAACTGAGATCCAGAATCGCCGCATATGACTTCAATGGTGTATACAATATTTCGGATGTATATGATCAGATCAATATTTTGAATAGTAATGTGGATCTAATTCATAATATTGTATCCCAAGTTAGTTGCGAGACTGCTGTCAACTCTTCAAAGGCGTATTTCCATGACAAAAATGATGATAATTCGAGAACCTATTATGTACATTAGAATAAAGCCATTTATTAAAAAATAAAGAAGACACACGCCCTTGCTAACCTTCAGAGGTTCAAACACCCGGAAATGGATGTCCTCTTCCTTAGATTCTTCAAATTACTTGGGCCCTGGATTAATGCTCATATATTATATATTATTAGCCACGCTCTTACTAAATGTTAGTTTCCCTTAGCCTGGAAATACGCTCATATTATTCCTATAAGGAAAAGTGGCAATTCACTTCAATTTTAGGTCGATTTCAATCCTGCCCATTCTCTCGAAGGTCTTTCAACATACAATTAAGGAACAAATTGTCAACCATCTTATTTTAAGTTTCTCACTTTTATATTATATAGATCCAAATATGAAGTGGGATAAACTAATTAAGAAATAATCGATTGAATAGGATTACACATACCTGGTAATAATTTTAAGATTATTAAATTGTCGGTGGATAATTAGATTGCGTATGTATCTATTGTACCGATATCATCGATATTACTTAATAATAAATCGATAATAAAAAAAAAAACCTTAAGAATTCTAAGACTGTTTTTAATAAAAAAAAAGAAAAAAGCAATTAAGAGAATGAAAAGACAAATTAATAAAGTCATTGCGTTAACCGATGCTCCAAAATATTCATAGCATACTGTAATATAAATTTTTTAACAAAATATGTAGAAATTATTACAACTAATATGCGAAGTCAAGGTAGACTGCTAACAATTACGTATACAAACTTCTGCGAACACAAATGATGAGCGATTACAATAATCCGATGTAGATTGATATCAAATTCGGTTGCATTTTCACGCCACAAGATTATCGGCAAAAGGAAAAACTTGGAGAAATTCGCTAATGTATTAGCTTTTAACAGTGTAAAGATAACCCGTTTCATGTCCTTCTCCAGCACCCATTTAGTACGCAGCAATAATGTAATGGTGAACAATACAGTTGTGCATAGCAGGTTGTCGATTATGTTTTGAAAGCAGCACATGTAAAATCCCTGCTCGTAGGTGGTATTGGCGTTTTACCTAACGACTGGTTGCTCACGTTTCTCCCGCCATAGTGCAAACGATTCTAACAATAGTAACATCAAAGACAATTTCCAAAAAAGCTTAAAGTCCCTATCACTCAAATTCAACATACTTATCAACGACTTTGTGACATTTCTCACAATTCACAGTCGTAATAACATTGCTATACTTTTTATATAACTTCTTTACTTCACTATAACTTGACAATAATTTCGTACACTATGAGTCTCAGCATGGTTTTTGGAAGAGGTTGTAAGACTACTTCTTTGTTACTGACTTACGGATTCAATGCGATGTACAGTAAATGATAACCATATCTCGGTGTTATTATCCCGGATCTATTTCCCACCTAGACAGTTTTATTCTTTGAATGTCTATTTCCCCGTTCAAATCAAAAGTAAAGTGGTCGAAGCTTCAATTATCATTATATTCATAATTTATTTGGCATAGTTAGATATGGATTCTCCTTGAGGCGCTATGACCATATTTCAGGTTATGTCGTACGTTTTGTAGGTTGTTCTCTCGTTAATTTTATGAAATTTAGCCTTTTCTTTAAACGATACAACTTTATTCTACAGTAGAAGCCGAAGGAACTTTTTAATCTCTTTTGTTTTAGTAGGTCAGTTCTCAATAACCTTCTGTTGATTCCTCGAGTTACGTGCTCCTTAACCGAATCTTTTTATGAGCTACCCAACAACTGCCAATGGTAATGGCGGTATCGTTGACACAGAATTCAAATATTGGGCTGTTAATCCACGCACGACCCGAGACACACGACTTTGGTTTTCCAGCGTTGAAACAGACGCCAAGGCGTGTCACATCTTTTTCTATTAACACATTCCTGGTGCTAGACATACAATGACCTTTTAACTACCCCAGACGTGACGTGGCCTGCTGTTTATGGCGCTTCCCAGCTTAAACAAGATATGCAGGCTTATAAGATTTGGATAACTATGGTTGAAAACCGATTATCCGCATATTCACTTCCAAGGATAACCTAGTATGACAATGGATGTATTGGTGCTTTAGTTAGTAGAGATAAGGCCACAAGCTCACGGGAGTCCGAGTTTAAATCTGTTAATTACAGTCGCACCATAGTTAGAGGTCCAAATGGTGTTAGAGTTGAGCAACCTGGCTTCTTTGTGGCTCAGCATTCCAGTAAAGCTGATGTCTTTGGTTCAACTTGTAACTTTTGGAAGCCACATGAAACAAAAGAAAGTAGTCAGGCCATGGCTGGCATAACCTTAATTCGCGAAGGTTTTTATTTTGAGATTAGTCATCAGTCGAACGTACGAAAGCGTTTTGCCGCCATTCCTGTAACTATGGCGATGGATTTGTGCGTCGCTTCAAGATCTTAGTTGCCTCAGTTTTACTTATTTTGTGGTTGGAATTGCACCGAAACATCTTCCTTAAAGAAGGTGCCGTTTGAGTAATAAGTAATTGCACATTAGTCCTCGTAAGGCAAACGTGAGATGTTGTTCTTAAGCAGACTTTATTATATCAATATCACATTTACTTCGTGGAGACAACACTATTGAGTAGTATTCTAGAATCGGCCTAATCACCGCAATTAATAAACTTTTTGTAATATAAGGTGCATCAAATTAACGAGAACAAATTTTAATAAATTCCAGAGTTTTTCTGGCTTTATTCGTGATTGAAGGTATATGAAAATGCACGAGCGGTTTAGGATCAAAAACTCCCAAGTCTGTAAAATATGGAACATCTTCTAGCGGTTGCAAATGGTGTATTGTATATAGTCATAAGTGAACTTCAAAAGTTTGTTACATTGACCTGCAGTAAGAGACAAACTTTAAAGGCTTCCAAACGACTTTTCTGATTGTAAATGTAATTGTGATGCTTTCTGTGATAGGATCGTTTTGTCAATTTGGTTAGTAAAACTAGTTCACCTAAAACTTTGGGAATTTTACCTCATTATATTTGTAGCGAACCCTCCTATCGCTTTTCAAATTTTTGGATCATACAACGTATTTGTCACGAGATTGTCAGGAAGAGGAACTCTCTGATTTCCGTCTGTAGTGTCTGTCATTCCTTATGATATTCCGGACAGATAAAGAACACATGTTCAACGTCTTCGATACACTTGCAAAAACTACAAAATGGGTCCTGCGCTGTTTTGAACTTAGGTAAGTATGTGTCCACTTATTAACTGTGTTAAATTAATGTCCACCTTTCCATGCTGCCTATTGAACCATAGCCCCAAATCTGGTAAGAGCCAATGCGGCCATCTACGTTTGGTCACCCTACTTCAGCGCTCCTGCCAATCCTCTACCAACCGGCATCTTGCTCGTTGCTTGGCCACATCGGCTGGCAACCTGTGAAGTTCAGCTCTATATATGCCTTATTTACCCCGCAGGTCGATCGGTATTATACCAGCGATAACCAATGCTGCATCTTGCGTTACGGTACAGTATGCGGCACAAACTCTCAGCGAACAGTTCCGGTATGATGTTTGGATACCTCTTATATATGATGACATTACAAGCGCCCTTTTCCACACGGAAGAGCAGTACAGTATCGTCACAGATACCACCTCTGCTATCAGTTTTCTGATAGCAGTTTTCTACGATCCCGTGAGTTTGTTAGTAAGCGCGCCAGAGACTTTATTACCTCCGCTGCCTTCTCGCCCTTTTAATGCAGGCGCCGTTTAAATGACAGTCTGCAGTCGACCACTACTCCTACAAATTTTGTGGCGACTTGTGACTGTATCGCAGTATCTCCAACTTTAATTGTAACTTTCTCAACTTTTTCTTTCTTGGTTCTGCTGCTGTCTTGGCTTCTGATAGATTTAAATCCACTGATTGCAGCCATCTCTTAATCATGTTGGTGGTTCTATTTGCTGTAGCCGTAATTTCCCCTAAAGTCTTCACCGCGATCTTTACTGTTAGATGGTCAGCGAAACCGACTAGGGAAGATCCCTCTGGAAGAGGTAGTCTCAGAATATCGTCGTACATAACATTCAATAGTGTAGGGCCAAGGATTGTTCTAAGACACCACTTAGACATAATTTTGAGTTGTTATATTTTGCAAATTTGGCAAAATCCGATCGTTGGATATATGATATTTTTAGAATAATTCTTAATTACGTTAAGTTAACTGTAATTTTTAATCCCCAATAAAGTTTACTATCGTTATCAGCATAATTTATTGTAATTATTTTGTTGTGTCCGATCGCGTTTTGTTTGTCTCTTCGTTTCAAGTGCTGAGGCGCTGTACACGAAATCAAGCTGACTTAATTTGGACTTAACGTTTAAATTAAATAGAAAGCAAAATTCCAAGGTTTTTTTTGGGCTCTGCATGAGTCCACATCACTGACCCTTGGAAAAAAGGAATAAGCCTATACCGCGGCTTGATAATTTTTTCTCCGCAAATGCACAAAGTTGCTTTATAGCAACAACGATTTGCATTGTACTTTTGTCCTTTTCTCACTTTCTTTCACTTTTGCACTTGGATGCCGTTGAACGACCCCCAACTAAACAAGAAAGCGGAAAAACCCCCGAGGAGAAAAAAACAGAGCCTGTTCTTTCTCAATGTAGTTTTATATTATTTACATCGAATTTAGCAAGAAAAACAATCAAAGGAACCGGTTGCGCACTTTAATACAGTTTTTTCCTTCTTTTTTAGTAACAATTGCCACCCAAAATAAGTTTTTTCAATTGCAATCGACGATGACGGAGCACTTCAGAAACACGTCCACGCACTGTGTGTGTTTGTGTTTGCTTTGTAATTTGTACATTTCTTCTGTAATTTGGCTAAGTTGTTAAGACTTAACCGTACAAGCTATTGCGAATTATTATTTATATATTTCTACCAGGTTTCGAGAGCATCTATTCATTTTTTTTTTGCTACGTTCTTTTTACTATTAAAGATTTGATATTGAACATCTATTTCGTACTTTTATTACATAATAATAGTACATTTATTACATGAACTTCTCCTTGGTCCGAAAATTAAAGTAAACAGCGATAAGTAATCTCTACAATATATATTGCATACAATTACCAGTGGCTCAATTTCAAATTTTATGATTGTGATCTAAACATTAAGGAGAAGGACTCTCATAGACTGTACACTAGCTTTCAAATTGATAATAAATAGCGACTGCTCGACGTGCGTTATCCGCATTGACAACGCCCAATAACAACAAAATCAAGTTTAGTGGTTTAACTCTATACTAAATTACAAGTTAATTTACCACGTACCCGCATATTATCAAATACTTCAAAGAAGCAAATATATGTGAAAATGTCGGAAGAAATTTTGACCCGCAAAAGAAAGGACCTTTCTTCTGTGCTCGCAAATCATAAGTTTGCCTATGCTAATGTATATATAGAGTTTCAAACCCATTCCACTACAAATCTATAAAATCATACAAATTCCCACAATTCACGACGCCTACCCGTTAACTTCGTACGATTCCACCTAATCGTCGCACAAACGCTGCTTACAAACAGTGCCCTTTAATTCTTCATACGATCGAATTCTTTGTCTTGCACTACATATACACCCCTAAGCCAATCCCCAACCTCCATAACTTTGGGCAGATATAAACGCAGCATTTGCAAACAAACACAGGAAACGCCATTTCCGGCGATCGGCATTGCGCTGTACGTAAATATATATATTCCAATTTAGCAACAAACATCCGATTCCTAAAAATATATTCTTACTGAAAAACTATTGTTTCCAACAAATCATCAAGATAAATCAACAAATACCAATACATGCAAAAAGATAGCCATTTTTTTACAAAAAAGATTCTTTACATAAAAAATTATGAAAACCTTAAATATGTAACAGCAAGTGCACTTTCCTAAAATTTCAATAACGCCTACTTATATTGCGTTTAGAAAAAATATGTTGTTTTAAAACTCTGTTTCGTGTTACTACATAAACCCCAAAATGTCCAAGCAAGTCTTTCAGAAACGCCAGTTTAAGTGCCACGGAAACAACAAGCAAAATTTGCGACATATATGGAGATGTGTTGAAGGTCAACAAGTGTCAACGTTGGTTCAGAAGATTTGCTGCAAGTGATTATGACCTGTCAGATAAGCATCGAAATGGACGCCCAGGTCAATTCGATAACGATGCCTTAAAATCTCTAGTGGAGTCCTATCCAAGGTTATCTATACAGGAACTATCAAGAAGCCTTTGGTCTACCTGGTCCACCTTACAAAGGCATTTAAAAGAAATTGGCAAGGTACATAGAGAAGGTAAATGGATTTCACACCTGTTGTCTGAGGCCAATAAAAATCTTCGGCGAACAATTTTTAATTCCATGCTCACCAGACTAAGCAGAGATCCTTTTTTGTCTAGGATCGTAACTGGAGATGAAAAATGGATCCTTTATGATAACATAAAGCGATCGAAACAATGGTTGTTTGCAAACAGGAGACCTCTTTCAACCCCTAAATCAACCCTATCCCTGAGGAAAGTGTTATTGTGTATTTGGTGGGATTGTTCCGGTATAGTGCATTACGAATTATTGAAACCTGGGGAGACAGTTACTGCTGACCTGTATTGTCAACAATTACAACGGTTACGGTCCGCACTCATAGAAAAAAGGCCAGCTTTAGTAAACAGAAAAGGTGTGATACTCCAACAAGATAACGCCCGTCCTCATGCAGCAAAGATCACTCAAGAGAAAATTAAGCAGTTAGGCTAGGAACTTCTACCGCACCCTCCATACTCTCCAGACCTAGCACCGTCGGACTACCATCTGTTCAGGTCACTGGAGCATTCGTTACGAAATAAAAATTTTAATTTGTTATCCAATGTCCAAACGCACCTTGAGATATATTTTAAGTCACGCTCACCCCACTTTTTCAAGAGGGGGGTTGAACTTTTGCAGGAACGATGGCAACAAGTCATCGCAAACGACGGTGATTACATAAACGATTAAAAACTAAAAATGTCATTTCAAAAAAACATTTTGTCTATGAATGCAAAATAATTGATTAGTTATGGGTCCCTCTAATATATGTTAGTGGCAAGGCCAGCAGTAACAGTTTGCTTTCAAATACAATATATGTACCTGAAACCTCACATTAAAAAACTGTAAAAAATGCTCAAGATTATTGAAAATCAAATTTCAAGTTATGATCTCCTTTTTGGTAAAGTGAATGAATATATTGGTCAATTTTGTTAGTTTTAAAAATGATGATACAACTTTGGGGGTTTTTTTTTTATATGATTTTATATATAAACTGTAGCTTTTACTAACATCGAAGAGAGTAAATTGATCAATCAAAAAAAAAAAACTTGATTTTTTTTTTACCCTCATAATATAATTTGCAAGCCTTAAAGCAATTTCGCCAAAAAAAACAGTTTTAAGAGTATTTCTTAAAAAACTTAATTTAATTATGGTGTAATCGTATATCATAAAATAATATAAGCATTGTTTTATTCGTAGAATATACATTTTTTCATCATTCAAGCCGGATAATCACAATACACATTTGACCAGAAATCGTTCAAAATATTTAGTAATAACAATCGCATCATTAAACTGAGGAAATTAGCGTATTGAATGTTTTCAAAAAGGCATAGGAGAACTAAAACGTGAGAGTATAATAACAGTGGAGGAACTAAGTTGCGGCAAAAGAGAAAACAAATTATGCAAGGAAGGCGAAAGGATTCGGTTATACAATCTCCCGAAAGCACTCAAACACAGAAAAGAAATGTGAGAAAATGTGGAAACTGTAACCGAACCATTAAAAACTTCACGAAAAATTTGTGGCAGTCATTTCGACCACCGGGAAAGCTAATTGAATATACATATGCTATCCCAACTTTAAACTTAGGAATTCATTTGTGTTTAAATAGCAGCCCTATACTCTTCACATTTTTCTCCTTCCAATCTGAAATAAAACAAAATATTGGGAGAGAAGATTAGAGACATATATTTCTTATTTCACTTCGATTTCTCGCTAATAAACGGATGTGTCTTTAATTGTGTGATTTTTTTACTACAATTCTTTGTTTTTTTTTGCTATACATAAACGAACGCTTTTTTACTTCTCTTTATTATATAATATTATAGAAAATCTTTCTATTGAAGTTAAAATGATGCAAAAAGCGATTCTGGTGATTGGAATAAAAAATCTTTAGAAATCAAAATACACTGTGATTGCTTTGACTTGATTTGCCGGATATATAACATTCGTTTAATGAAAAACATTTTGACAACTAAAAAAAAAAAGTGAAGATAATGTTTGTAGGGTTATCAAAATTTGATTATTTTACACAATCAATGACGAAATCTCACTTGCTTCTACGATTACCTCAATACTACCTAAACTACCTACCCCTCGAAACGAAAACTTATGTACCGTTTATACTCCTCGAGGAAAAATAGCATAAATATCGTATACACATAAACCACTTCTCTATTGTCTGCTGAAAGTATACTTTTGTCAGCCCCTTCATGACGAACACGCGTTTTCATCCACAATTTCAACGATGTGAAATTTTGTTGCTTTTATATGCAAATTTAACCTTAGGAAAACTTAAATAAAAGTCACACAATGCACATCAGACAAATGAGGTAGATAAGGCGGATACCAAGATGTTACACTTGGCTAGAAATGTCCTATAAAAATGTTCACACATTCTCGAAACTCTTTTCGTACGCGCTTCTTGCATGTTAAAATTGTTATATAAGATATAATTCATAGTAGCGTTATTTTTTTTTTAGCCAAACATAGTATACTGTTCATTTAGATCACTTTATAAGATCTACAAATAATGTCCATTTAGTTGTACACATTTTTAACGTACTTACTTTAGTTTTAACATAAACTTACATCAAGGAGTGTGATATCGCAATTCAGTTGTGTTGATGTAGTTCATCCATTGGATGACTAAACTACTTTGACATTGCTGTGAAATAGAAACCCAACATATATATATAAATATTCGTAAATTATTCTGTGATATGTAAGTAGAAGCTGGGCTTGTGCTTTTTGCTGCCTGACTAGCTCAGCTACACTCCCTTTTTTGTTTCTCTTCTCCTCTATTCTCCTTCTTTTTCTCTCTCATATCAAACAAAAAAAAAAGATTTCTTTTAGTCAAGGATAACTAAAGCTTTCCGCCAGACTATTTGTCCGTTAGTACCGTTCTGTTGCCCGTTAATCATTACCCACGGTCACTTTCCTATGCTCACACGCATACACACATATGCCTCGTCTTCACAGATTTCGTAGAACGCTTAGTTTATCATGTTAGTTTTTTTTTCTTTTTGCACTTACTAAATTAATGTCTTAAAATTCTTACTTGCTGGAGAGGTCGATTTTCTTCCTCCTGGCACTCTAGCAAAGCCACTTCTGCCAAATCCTCTTAGCTTCCATGTAATGACGTCCTCCACGAACGATAGCAATTGCCCTGGAGCTAAGCATACCTTTGGAGCTGTTGGTTCCTTGTTTTGTTTTTTTTTTATTATCTTTATTTTATTGTTTTACATCGCAATTCCATATATTTACATACTATCCTCACAAAGACATCTCATATTTGTCCTTAACATCTATCATTTTATTTCTATCGACTTGTATTTGGTTTTTATACAAAATTCCGCATGTTCTTTATGTAACAATCTTATTCTCACATACAACCTATAGCGGTTTTAATATGACAACATTTTCATTTAATTTAGATATTTAGTTTTTTGAATATTTATTTCAAACTCTCTTAACTCATCCGCTTTTTGTTATTTTCTTACTGTTAGAAGCTTTAATATTACAAGATTTTCATTTAAATGCAATATTTCCTTTTTTTTTCTTAACATTTATTTAAAACTGTCTTAGATCATTTTTTTCTTTTATTTCTTTTTTCAATTCTTTTTACTTACTCACGACTCTCACCAATTTCTAATTAAACATTTTTTAAAAGACAACAAATGTTCAAGGATGGGACATACATCCATGAATTCCGAGTTTTCTTATTGAGCTATAAATAAATAAAATGTACTAATACTGTAAAATGTACATAATACTAAAATTGGTATTCCTTTCGATGGTAATTGGACTTTCGGCAATCATTTTTGTTTTTCTAAAGTGTTGATGGTGTTTGTAGTTTATTAATTTCCAAGTAAATATTATACATTGGAACAACAACATCGTAAAAAAGGTCTATGCAGCAAAGTCAACGGACATGTCAATATCCTATACACCGTTCGTATAATAGATTTTCTGTTATGAAAGATTGTTTTCTGCAAATTACGTGCGATCCAAATACCATAAGTAAAATCCGATTACTTATGCTTGCATATTTTCAAAAATGTTTTAATACAAAAATTGTTGGAAAAATATATCAGAAGTAAGGGATCGCTTTAACATTGAAAAGCGATAGTATTTTAAGCAAAAGCAAACATTTAAATAAGAAATGTCACAAAATAGCCATTGACAAAATTTCACAAATTTCACTGGAAATAAGTGGTTGACTACATAGCATTGTCGATGATTGATTTTATACCCCGAAAGTTTTGTCGGGATTTGCTAATTTAGATGAGAGGTTATCGTTATTAACTTTATCATTTCACTGGAGCAATCACAGTTATTTTTTCTGTAGAGAAAGCTGTTGATCAAAATATTAATTATATATTAATAAAATAAAAAGGCAAAGTACAATCAAACTGTTTGTCTTATCTTTTCTTTTAAAGTCGTTTTGGGCTTGTAAACTCATCCAAATTTCAATACGAAGTATAAATGCATCGTGCATCGTCTAATCATAACAGTAATTGCTTGGTTCACTTGGAATCAACATATTCCTTTTATATAGGTTTCATCATTTTACTTTCAATATGAAATAGAACGTTTTTGGCATATTCTCAAACGCAAAAGTGGCCATTGAAAAAATCTTAAAAATTGTGCTGGGAAAAATTTGTTCACCACACAGCAATTCCGATGTGCATGATTAAAATACTTCCTTTACAATATTCTTTTGTTATAATAAAGTTGTTGGTACTGAATTCATACCGTTATAAATATGAGGAAAACTATTGATACAAAAATGTATGTATTAGTGAAATAAATTAACAAAGTACAATTGAATTGTTTGTCCTACCTTTTCGTTTCTAGTCCTTTTGCTTTTGTGAACTTTGGAATCCGTCGATATTTTACCATGAAGTGTAAATGCATCATTTTTAGTTTCATTTAGTTCATTAATTGCGTAATTCGCTTCAAATAAACCTATCATTTTTGTATAGAACATTTATATCGAATTCTCACTTGAAAACGTAGCCGTTGATAAAATTTTAAAAATTTCACTGAAAGTAGTTCGTTGATCACACAACAATGTCGATTCGTGTGTGTGTGTGTTTGTGTGTTTGTGTATGTGTGTGTAGGGCTTTCCCTCCAAAATACGTTCTTAGCAGTTTTTCAATATTATGGAGAAGTTATCACTTTTGTTGCACACTAAAGCAATTCCGTTATAATTGCATCTTTTTTTGTTAAAAAACTAACGGTTGAATATATGTTAAGAAAGCAAAATAGGAAAGTACAACTGAAATATTTTCAGTCGTTTGGGTCTGCAAAAGCTCCACTATTCTTCTCAAAAAATTCGTAAATCTTTGATATTAAAATCTTCTGCAGAAGTTCAAAAGTGAACTTTTACTTTTAGTAAATTTATGATGACTGTATAGAAATATCTATTTGTTTGATGAAAATGTATCGCAAAATATATTTATGCACACCATTAAATTACTTACTTACTGAATCTTTGTGGAAAAAATTCCCCTTTCAGTTTAAAAAGACTTATGTTGCTATTGCTCTACTACTTTCGAAAAACCACGAAATTTTAACTTTCCTGAAGCACCGCTTTAAGCGCTAAGAAATGAAAAGAAATTGTAACAAATGTTCAATTTTATTAAAACATATGGTTGGTATGAAAATTTTTTTTTTTTAAAATGCAAGCCTGCATATAAAATTCAAATAAAAAGAAAATGTAACACGAACACAACGCAAAGAAATAAAATAAAGCGGAACTTTTTATAAAATCTGCAATTACCAGCTTTTGTGAAAAAGCACATATATAATATTGAGGAGAATTTATTTTATTCGAGATTATCAAAAAAAATTAAATTGGAGTTCGGAGTAAAACGGTCCCATTAAAATTATAGAGTTATAGAATCCTGAATTCTATAACCGAACAACATACACATTGTCTTAGATTTCAGATGTAAAAATAACTAATAGGTTTATTAAAAATATGCTTCAGCCTTCACAGGTACGGGAGAACTTACTTCGCTTTGGAAACTACTTGGTATGTATAATGTACAGTTAGTATTCCAGTCACATTAAGAAGAGCCAACAAATTTATTTTTTCCTTAATGTTCTCATGTGTAATATATAGTCTATGTTTGTGCGGCTTGCTTTCTACGTCTAACTAAGCTGATTTGCAAAAGCAAAATGCAATAACAACTAGTAAATGACGTTTGCAGGATTAAGAGGACGTGTTGCCGCTAAAAACCCAAAATAACAATTCAACATAAGACAAACAGACTAAAATGGGCAAAGACGCTTAAAAATTGGACAATAGACCAACAGAAAAATGGGCTTTAGAGGGACAAATCAAAGTTTCAGGCCAAAAGTAAAAAGCGCTTGAGAAGCATGTATAGTGCCTACTTTCAAACATTGTGGGGGTGTCTTGGTGTCGGGTTAGTTTAGCAACAGTAAATCCGTTAGGATATCTTGTAAGGAACCGAAAAAGTAAACAAAAATCCTATTTGAAAATTCTGCAGGACTCCGTTATACCCAGTGGGCTGCATTTCTGTGGTCCTGCATTCATCTTTCACCAGGATAATCATAAACTGTGCTAAAACTTTTTGAACAAGAAGCAAGTGAGAACATTATAGTCGGGCAAGGCCCACCGTTAAATACCAAAGAAGATGCTATTATCGGTCAATTTTCATCACCATATCTTAAAACTTAGGCTTTCTGCCAATCCAAAAAATTGGTCGAGATTGTCCAAATTTGTTACAGGTAATTTTCTATCTTAAATTACTATTATGATCTGATTTTCTCATGAAGCATTGAACATTTTTTTTCTCATATGAACTTCGATTTCCATTATATGAGAGGGTGTTCGAAAAATTGCTCCAACCGATCTAAAGTTTTCATACTAATTTAGAATGTCCAAATATTATTATTTAGCCATCTTTGTTGAGAAATTTTGAGAATTGAAATTTTATTCAACATAAGGAGTTTTCAAACTAGGCCGTAATATGATAATATGAGGAGTGGTCGCAAAAGTGGACCGATCTGAACCATTTTTAAAGCGTTTGTCCTTTGCCCAATGTACGTCTGCGTACCAAATTTCATCAAAATATTTCAGATATTGCGACCTGCATCTTGAACACAAAATTCATAGACAGCCATCAGACGGAGAGATCGGCTTAGATCGATTTAGAAAACGATTCTGAATCGATAAAAGGTGGCTTATCTTAAGCTCTTCTGGATGTTCCATACATCCTTCAAAACTTAATATACTCTGTACCGCAAGTAGTGTACGGTATAGAAAGATGAAGTGCTCCTAAAAATAGAATGGGCATCTCAATCACCTTCAATGCTCCTAAAAATACAATGGGCATCTCAATCACCTTAGCTTCCTAAAATCGATCTTGATCAAGCTCAGAACACTTGTGGCAATTATTAGCGTGCGAATGGAGCAAGTTAGATGAAGATTGAAAAAAAGGTGGACATTTCAATGGAGCTAAAATTTAACTTTGTTTTGTTTACATTATTTTTGTTTAATTTTGAATTTTATATCAATACAAATAATTTAGATGGCTTTATTTTGATTTATTTAATTTAACTTTGCTGCTTCCAAACTTTTGGACGGCTATGTAATTTTCTTCTCCAAAACAGAGCCGATAGCCTGCGTTGCTGGTACTTAATTTGATTTTATTTTAGTCTAAGAATTTACTTCCTTAGTCTAAAAAAATTACAATAACAACAATGATAATTTCACAAATTAAGACTAGGGGGGCTAACACAATGAGGCGTTATTCCTATATTCGGGTTGGGACTCCAACTTCACCGACTTCTTACAAACTTTATGGGAATTGACAAATCATATGGTTTTGCATCTAAACATCCAAATAAAACAAAAGGCAAAAAAAGCACAACACGAAATGATGATCGTTTCGTTTAAAGCCGGCATTGTGCGTTATTGTTAAAGAGCCGTAAATGGTAATTTCCAAATGATGGATCAATTAATACATAAAAAAGCTGTTGATGGTATCATAACATTTAAGCAGTTTATGAAGATTAACAAAATTGCTATTTTTTACAAATAAGTTGCTTATGTTTACCTTGATTTCTTTATTTTTAGTTCTAAAACCATATGCTTTTGTTTACATTTTCTGTAAAAAGATACGGTAACGCGATTGCCCATTGTATTTACCATATCGAAGTTTTGAGCCCGAAAACGAAAATCACGACATATTATTTCAGTCTCCTATGATGGAACCAATTTTTTGATAACTAAGTGCTAAGTTACTACAAAATGGTTTAAGAGACAGGTATTTCTCTTTACTCATCTAATCAAAAACTTACATTATTTGAAATTAATTCAATGAGAAACATAATTAACATAACGATAACAATACATATAAACCTATGAGTGGGTCCACAAATTTTCAAACGTAGACCATAAAATTATCTTAACCGATTGTACTTATAAAATTTGATTCAACTGGCCAGAGTACCATTTGCTTTCACTCCTGAAGCGAGAATTGTTCATGAGTGAGTAATATCTGTTGAATTTTTAATAAAAGTAAATTCGTTTATACATGAAGGGTAAATTAATTACGTAGTCGGCCATATTAGAGAAGTTTATTACTTAAGAGTGCTCTAAATATCTATAACTATATTCATATATAGAAGTATTTCGAAGCTATTCACTTCAAGAGTAAATTGAACAGCGAATAATATTTTTCATTGAAAAATTAAACTTTCTTTAATAATGAAACGAAAAACAAAATTCCTAACACAAAAATTTTTGAAACAAGATTTCAAATTGTATGCTGAATAAGGTGAAGGTATTCCAGCTAATCTTTGAGAATCCTGAGAGAGAGAATTATATTTACCGCAACAACTTTTACTATAAATTGACCTTTTAATATAGTTAATCACGTTGTTACATTTATAAGGAAGAGATACCTATAAATAAATTCTGCTATAACTACAAATGTAACTCCTGTTCATAAACCATAATGAAATTCTTTATTGTAACTCACACCTATGCTTAGACAATTCTTACTGTTTTGCTGCAGCTTAGAATTTTATTTATTTTAAATCTTCCAAACTGTAAAACTCGGTAATGGTAAGAAGCTTGTTTTCGATTAATTTGTTAATGAAATTGTTTGTTTTTTCTATTTCGTTCTACAAATGTTCCGCAGCTCCCGTAAGTAACATTGGCAGAGATTGTCGTTAACGAAAACACAACCAACTTCAGCACATAACTCCACAAAGGAAATAACTTTACTAATAAGCTTATTAAATTTCAAACCAACAACTTCGTGTTCATATTGAATATTTAAGCAATACAGCGTATCTCCTGTTGTTAAGTTGCTGAACTGCAGAAGAAAAAAAAAATCTAACTAGACATGAGTTATTGCGATTTAGCTCAAAAAATTTAATGAACTCGGTGACAAAAGAATGAAATGGCCCACCGTATTCACTTATAACTTCGTGGACTTGAAACAGTTCGCAACAGATTGTTTACTATGCAATTGTCACGCACTTTGTAATGATGCTATATTAATTCTTTTTAAGAAGAAGAAGAAAGGGCACATGGTATTGCTGGAAATGCTTGTAATGTTCTTGTAAAAACAAAAAGCTATAAATAGTTAAAAACAAAAAAATGGAAGAGGAATATATAGCTACTGAATATATTCTACCCGAAAAAGTAGCTAAGAAACGATCAGCAATAGACGAACCAGAATTCCGAGTTGAGGGTTCCATCGAAATTGCAGGCTCGAATCAAAGCTTGCAGGCACCAAAGGCAAAGCGTATTAAAAGTGAAACACGGAAAATTGCTGTACCTCCACATAGGTAATCAGAAGAGTTTCGCAAACCCATTGGTGGCTTTTGAGAACTTGTGGTCTTTTATAGGTATTCAGCTTTGAAGGAAAACTGGATGAAAATATTTACCGCAATAGTTGACAATATGAAGCTACAAATACGCTTTAACACCAGATTGCGACAGGTAATAGGTTCACTATTCCCATAAACAAAGGAAAATCATATTTTCTTCAATTCTTATTCTAAGGTGGAAATTCGTTCAAGTTCCGAAACTCCAGATTTGTCGAATCTTGAGAAAGGTGTAGATTTTGTAAAGGCTTTTCTTTGTGGTTTCGATGCTGATGATGCTTTAGCCCTACTTCGCCTAGATGACCTGTTTATCGAAACCTTTGAAATTAAAGATGTGAAAACTTTGCGGGGCGACCACATGAGTCGTGCTATAGGACGGCTAGCTGGAAAAGGGGGACGCACGAAATTCACAATTGAAAATGTAACAAAAACGCGTATTGTTTTGGCCGACAGCAAAATTCATATATTAGGCGCTTATCAAAGCATACAACTTGCTCGTCGCGCCATCTGTAACTTAATATTGGGATCCCCACCAAGTAAAGTTTATAGTAATCTACGCTCAGTAGCTGGCCGTATTAGCGAAGGAATATGATGAATTCAATATTAGGCCTTACAATATTTATTAGTTAATTGGAAAATTAAATAAATTAGGATTTTTTTTAAATCTTTGTAAAAATTAAAAGAAGCAACATAGACAATGATATCCCTGCCAACACCATTATTACGCACATCTTACGGTTTTTTCTTTGATACATTTCAGCTCTATGCAATTGTCGCAATCCCTCAGATACTCTTGTTTGTGTTTGTTCTATTGAGTAGTCGATGCGATCCAAAATTGTCCCTTGTTCATGTACCATATGGCCCAGATCCTTAAAGATGTCGTTAAGATCATAAATAGACTTCACTATTTTAGTAACTTCTTCGTCTCGACTTGAAACCAAACGACTATTTTCTTCTTCAAAAAGCAACAATTGCTGTTGGGTCAGCATTCTACTAGTGCTTGGCCGCTGAAAATGTCCATCCAAATGCTCACAAATGTCCTCGTCATATAAAACTGACCCTTTTTTAGAGTTCGACAATTGCAAAAAGTTATCGAAGGAATCCACATAATTTTCACGTCCTTCGCCTTCGCTGGTTTTTGTGAAATCATCAAAAAATTTCTGGGAACGTTCTTCTCTTATGTTTAACTGTTTGAGATACATATTTTGGCTGTTACGAAACTTTATAGAAAGTTCTTGAAGGCTAATCAATAGAAAAGCAGCAACGTTTGAAGTTAAGCGTTGTTCAGACATGGTACCGACGTCTAAACAAGAACGTATGTGTTGTATATGGCGATGCGCTGACGTTATAAGTTTCGATATTTCTTGACTAAGCTTATCCATTTCTTGTTGGTTTTCTGTGTTTTCGTCAAACGCCGGGCGAAGCAAGTGACGAGCGTGCAAAGAACCAAGTTCATCTAGTTTTGGTTTTATTCTATAAAATAAAACAAGATATTTTTAAACTCTTCACTTCTAGACGAATGAAATTATTTCGAATTTTGAATATATATTATATAATCTTTTACAACTGTAGAACACTGGTTTCAAAAAAACAATGTCCAAAGGTTCGATATGCGATACTAAAAAAGCCCCAATTTTTAAATTAATTCCCTTTTAGGAAAATATTATTTGCTTCAAGCATGTGCGTACGTATGACTGTGCTTGCATGACCTTTCATATTAAAAAGTAAGACTTTTATGAGCCATTGCAACTGGCATTTAGCGTAGTCTTAAGCTTAACCGCAATCATTGCAATTAATCCCGTTTCCAAAATTAGCAAAAGAAATTACAGGACATTTGTAGCACACCATGTATGCGAGCTTATGTTTCTGCGCAGGAATACATTCACTTCTTTCAAATACTTAAGTTTGTATTAACTACGAAAACTATTTTTAAAAAATTGCCCCTCTTCTGAATTACATATTTTATTGACATCACATTTTGCTGCTTCTGCCCCGCACTTGTTGGAACACATAAATTTTTTCTATGAACTGATAAATGTGCAGTAGTCAGGGGAACACACCGGACTTTTGAACGCTTTTCTCGTAAACTAGGACTTTTTTGGATAAGTAAAAAGAGATTTTGGCAGCTGTTAAATAGCCGGATTATATGTATTTATGCGTAACATTGTTTCACCGACATACTTTGACATGGTGTATTGAGCTTCGTCTAACTTATCCATCCATGTTGGTTGCGATCCATATTCATCACGTAGTTCTATACCCTCCTCCATATCACTTATTGAACGTTTTAGAAGCAATTCAGCATCATCACCTCCTTTCTGGAAAAATAAGGGATTAAAAATCACCATTCACATTATTTGGCGGCTAATAAAATAGTTTACTCTATCTTCTGCGTAGAGGCTCCTGTTTTTTGAAGCATTGTTACGCATTATATTAAAAACTTCCGTCAAATTACGGGAAGACATTTTTCATATCCATTTACTTTGCTCCTTAATTAAATATATCGCTATTAAGTATACAAATTTCCACCACTTTTTTTAAGACCATATGTTTACAACTTTACAACTTGTCGCAGCAACCTTTCGTGTGGACATAACGGATTTCTATACTAATTCGAAAAAATCCACCGCTGAGAAAATAGCAAAATATAAAGCAAATTAGCTTAGCTTTAATAGGTGGTGAATCGTTAAAATATGGGCGACGTGCACGGACGGTCACCCAAATATTTTTTGTTTTTTTTGGATATGGATTAGGCTTGTTTAAATCAATTTAGGCCCATTATCCAGTGACGTTAACAGGAACACATTAATGATATAATTGTGATTTTACGAAACGTGAGATAAGCGCTTTTTTAATCTTTTATTTAATTCAACGAACGAATTTCTATTTAATGTTTCAGAACCACATTTTGCCCCAATTTCTGAACTGTCTTGCTAAAAAAAGTTGCCAAAGCTATTTGTATTTCGTAATGTACCATATTTTGAATACCGCAGGCGATATCATATTTTAAAAGCAAAGAATATAAATTCTTGTCAAAAAATACCGTTGAACAAAACAAAACAAGAAATGCTCGAAAGAGCATTCTTGAAACTAAATGGGTTTAAAGTTTAAATATAACATTTCTTTCTAGTTGAGTTTTGTGGAAAGTTTTGCTATTGGTCATAACGAATTCAGGAATAGGATAACGGCAATACGATACGATGCGAAGAGAGGAACTATTAGCTTTTTCTTAATATACGTTTTTCTTTTCATCTTGTGTATTTATAGACTCTTGTACATGGTAACACTGTTAAAATTAAATATCTTAATTCGTTTTCTGTAATTTTCTAAAAATTTTCTCATTATGTTTACGGTTCCGCGCGTAAGACGACGTAATACTGGTTGCATGTGTGGAAATATTTAATTTGCTAAAAAAAAAAAAAAATATATAGATAAATTAAGACGAGTTCTACCAAATAAAATTACGTTAATCAATTTAACAGAACTGTAAAATCTTGATATATATATATATAATAAATCTGAGGTCGTAATTTGTTTAGCTGCTATTAAGCCAACATTGTTTATTGCCTCCTTTAAATTTGCATTGATTTCTTATGCATGTGTATGTGCGTTTATACAGCCATTAGTTCGTAGTAGACTTCTTTTCTTAATTCTTTGTCTGGAATGTTAAAACAACTTTTTGCTCTTCTTAAGACAAGATGCTGATGTTATGAGTGCTTAACACAAGTAGCTGCTGCCGCGACTGATTTCGATGCGATGATGATCATGAAGGCAACGTTATAACATCAGAAAATAGTAGTAGTCGGTGCAAGTAGTGACACACCAACTTAATTGGTGAGGCTGTTTATAGGCTAGAATTATATGCATATGCACATAAATACATAAATACATATATGTGATCATTAACCGCGGAATCTGAATTGATTTCTGGCTTTTTTCTTTTTTTGATTAAAGGTGTTTTAAAGTAACATATAATTGCTTTATATTCATTTTAATTACTTGTTCCCTCTTCAATATTCTCTAAAACAGCGTATCGTGAATTAAAATATATTATATTACATATTTTCTAATGTTTGTTTGTGTGGACAATTGGATATCTATTGGGCCTCGATTAACAACTGGCTTGTTAAGTTTTTTATTGCCACCTAATCAGTTTAAGCAAATATCGTTATAATTTTGTTCGACCGTCTTCGTATAATTAATGTGGTATTAGAGGACCTATACTACCTTCATGTATTGCGTGTTTCATAAAGTTAGCAAGTCTCCCCAAAGGATTACAAAGCAAAGGTAATTAATCATATTTATGAATATTTTTAAATGTATATGTATAAATATGTAAATGCATATCTATCATTTTTATAGGGTGTAATTATAATTCCATTCGCAAATCGGGTGCACTAATGGCGAATTTAAATAACTAGCCCGCACTTTTGGCTGCCTACCCTTTCATTTCCTTTAAGAAAGTAGTATTTGCGTAGAAATGAAATAAATTCTCATAGGGATAGCACTGTGCAATATCTAGTATCTGGAGGTGTATCATTTGTGGTATCTTCCACCGAGGAAAATTTAAACATACATGTATGCCCGTCTTTTGTGGCTGCTTAAATAACGTATTGATCAAATGAAATATGTTAATTGATATCAAAAAAAAGTTGTAAAATAAGCTTTCATTTAGGTGAGCTAAAATGCAGAAAATAAATTACGTTCCAGGTCCTTTCATAAGAGTGCAAGTAAAAGTTTGAGGGCCTTAAGATTTTAATGTGCTGGGAATTCGTCCTAATCACTTGCGTATAGACATATAAAAGTAACTGGGACAAAATTGATTTTGTACTTTTTAGTTTACTTAAAATAAAAACTGGTATTAAAAATATTTTATTCTATTTAAATTATTTGATATTTTTTGGTTTCTATTATAATTCGCATTCTAGTCTCCAAGCACTCTTATTTAACATCCATATCGTCTTGGCGCCCGCCATGTATAATGTAGAATTTTGGCATTTAAGTTTTCGCATTCTATTCTCCAAACTCTTTTATTTGTAAAGAAAAAGACAATAAGCCACTTTGTAGCGGCCGCCATTTTGGATGTACAGGGGAATTGACTGCATCTTACTGCATTGTTATCGAAATGATAGCTGTATGAAAAGTTTCAGAATGATTACCCATATGCAATTAGCTGAAATATCGGCTGATTGAAATGACCTGTGAACAAGTTTGTAGCTGGCATTCGTCTTAAGACGAATTTAATAGCCGTTTCAGCGAGTTGACCAGAATAATTTTAATAAAAAATTTGCACACCAGTTTAATTATAAAAGCTTGACTAAAAATTATATATCTGACTATTTATTTATACCGTCGTTTTTGATCCTCGACTTGGCTTGGTTCATTATCAGTGAATCTTCCCTGTAAGAACTCCTTGTTTTTAAATTCCTACATTTCATTTCTTCTATTTTTTGCGTTTTCTTTTCTTCTATTTTGATTCCCACGAGTAAAACGGAACAAAAAGCGGTCGAAAAGGAATGCAGCTTAAAAGAAGTACCTTTGTACGCTTTACTAATAGGCGTTTGAGTGAAATCTTATGTGTTTATATGTTCAACAAGTCTTAAATCGATAATAAAAGCTTTTGAGTTTTCCTCACAGGTTTAATCTCTTTATTGCAGGCCTTGCGTTTACCGCGTTTTTTTAAATCTGGTCTGTAGAACTTACTTAAAAGCAGGTTAAATTTCGACTTATGAAATTTCTTATCGTTATGAAGTTTATTTTTCATTAAGTCAATTTTTTTTGGCGACTGTTTCGCGACCAGACTTGTTAGAACCATATCTCCACATATGCCACTACTTACTATTGTTCGAAGAAATTTCTAGTTTTTGACAGCAGCAATATTATTTTTTATTCTCTATTCTTTGTCTTATTGATATCGTACACGCCGACTTGAGTTTTCTTCACAAGAGGTTCAATGATTTACTTATCGCTACGTAAATTAAAGCTACTACGTGCAAGGTTGCTCTGATCACAGGTAGATTTGTTGAAGACTATATTATTCCAAGCATATCTCGAGTTGAAATATCAAGAGCAAATAGAAGAAACGTTAGCACATATGCTTAACAATGTAACCGAGCGTAATCATAAAGAGAGAGAAAAAAAAGGCGCTGCTTAGCAGCGCATCTAAGGTATCTAAGGGCCAGAATCGCATCGCTCCGGTCATGTCGATGCAAGGGAGAGAGTGGATTTGTTTTAGACCGTCATTGTTTGTTTTATTTTAGGCTAACAGACTAGAACTGCGTAGGTTAATATAGAAATGATTATGGTGGTATAAGACCAATGAATCATATCTGGGCTTATACTTATACCGTATAATTCTTAAGTTCGGTCAGCCGTTTCATATGAGGGTTGCAAGTTATGGTTTTGACAAATTTTCCGCCTCGGTATTTCACCACATTTGAATCCTGAAATACAACGCCATTAAAGCGTACATTGTTCAATGCTGGTTGTTACAAACGAAAGAAATTGACAAAATTATTATATACCGTTCTTTTGGAGATACGCGCAGAAAAGGAGATTTTCGAAATTTAGGTCATGTGGTTTTCGCTCTCACAATTGTAAATACTTGTATACAGTTTTATTGTGGGCGGAACCATTACGTCTTAACCTTTGGTAAGTTTACGACACATTAGTACTAAAATTTCTAAAATGTAATATGCCATTCAGTTAAAATGAACATTGTGTATGGTTTGCGCTCTTTTTAAAGCATACTTCGGGATGTAAAATGTTAGTGCTTTTGTTAGTGGTTGATATTGAAAGCAACGTAAGCAATCACACCGATTATATAGAGGACTTTTTCAAGATTATACCTATGGAATTTCGTTGTTTTTTATTTGAGAACAAAAAGATCGACAAACTGCGTTAGAAAGAATTGTTTAGCAATGCATATGTGTGACTTTATCTCATCCAGCCTAATTCAAATTTGTTCCATGTTTTCCCGAGATGAAATGAGCATAATCGGGCAACGTTACTGCAATTCTATTGCAAAATAGTGTTGTGTTTGGTGTACAGTTATGAAAGGGTCTTGATTTTATTGCCTTGTGTTGAGTAATTACTGGATTGAAATGATCTCCTGAGCTGCTTCTCGCTTCTTTCCTTGTGTAACTTGCTTGGTGGCGCATTTTCAGTGGTTTGCCAAATTGTCAATTTCTGTGGTATAAAGGCGAGTTTGAAGTGTGTGCAGTGAGCTATTTCCTTATTGCTGTTGAAGGTGACCTTTATTTGCTTGTGAGAATGGCGCTTCGTAAGAAGAGCAGCAAGTGTTCAACGTGCAATAACTTAATTGGTAGCCATGGAGCTGTAGGTTGCGAAATGTATTTAATACGGCTTAAGGCCCTTGTATTGGTCTATCAAGTGGGGATGGATGTTCTTAGGGTGAGTGATGATGGGTCACTTTTTGCTATATTTGTGCAGACTGTAGAGGACGGATGACAAATTACAAAAAGCATGCCTCTAGTCTGAAAGGACAGAACCCTCCGACCTCCCTTGATGTCACTTAGTTCAAATCGATGATAGATCAAATAATTGTAAAATTACAGCTATCGACGAAGGAGTCACTGAATGATGCTTTAATTGCTCTCAAATCGGAACTGAAGCTTAGTACTAAAAGGATGAAAGTTAAGGTAGACTCCTGTGAACAAAGGGTAGGTCAAATTAAGCATGTTATGGAATCCGGATTGGTGGCTATGAATGCGGAAATTAATGCATTAGAGAGAATGGTAAACAGGTCGAACTTTATCATTAGCGGCTTTCTTGAAGAATAATAAAACTATAATGGTTACACTGAATTCGATTGCGATGCGTGACGTGTTGATGGACATGTACTGTAAGGACCTTAAAGTACGTCCACTTTATGCTGTGAACTGGATAGATGACCCCAAATTTACACAAGAGAATCTGCAACGGCGCATACATCTCAACGATCATCTGTGCCCAGCGGCAGGAGAGTTGAATAAGACATGTGCTGATCTTCGTAAGAAGGGTAGAATCGTGCGTTTCAGGATTGTTAATGCTATTAAGCCTTACGGTATTTTGGTGCTATCTGATGGTAACACCACGAAATTGGATCTTCAGGGCTTTAAGAAAATACTGAGCAAAACATTCATGGTAAATGCTGAATTAAGTGTTGACCGAAATGTGCAGAACCATTGGACTTAGCACACCAAACTACGTCACTACTTGACTTTTGGTTGATTAGTGATGATGCGTTGTTCAACTATTCTAATCAGGTGCAATGACCGTTCATGTTTTATCATACAATAATCTATACCAGCTTTAGAATTAAGTGTAGATATGTCTCGTCCTTTATTAAACATATTGATTGGGGTGAGCTCTCTGCTTTTGTAGCCGAGTTTGATTCAACCACTTTTCTGAACACCGCAAGAGTTGATGTGCATTCGGAACTTTTGTATTCGCTTTTGAAATCGTTAGATTCTTTTGTTTGTTTGTTGTTTTGTTTTTTCAGAAAAATAATCCTCAGGCATCCCCGGTCGACGACGTGTAGTAATGTCACTCAGACAATGCTGCTTAGAAATTATACATACTTGTCTTGTGAATGTACTGGATCCATAGATGGATGACAAATTTATTGCCGTTATCGGAATAAGGCCAAAAAAACTTTTCGGAAAGAAAGAAGAAAATATTTTATCAACGTGGTTGTCGATATGGACTCCGCTACCATGTGTTAAGAAGATAGGGTTACATTAAAGGAAATGACTCTTCGTTTAGATTCGGTGTGGAGGAGGTGAATGGTTATTTTGTAGGTGTATTGAATTGTGACTTGCCAGTTTATAGTGAACCTTGGACAAATCTGAATTTCCTTGGATCGTTCTCATTCTCTTGTGTATCACGTTATGAGCTAAATGTAGTACTTCCTACCTAAAGTTAAAACTTTCCATTCTATTGATGATTTGACAGCTATTTCAATTCTTCCGGGTATTTCCAAATTGTACAACACATACTCAAGGACCAGATTCTTTCTGTTGTGCTGAAACTTGTTTCACCGTCCCAGTATATGTTTTCGGGAGCATAGCACCACGAGCCTATTCATAAACTTAACGTATACTATTAGAAGTAATGTGAATGATTTTCGCATGACGTCGCTGGTAGTTTTGGATCTATCGAAGGCATTCAACAATTTCAGTCACCGAGGACTTATTATAAAGCTAGCTGGGCAGCTTGGTTTTTCTAAATCAACATGTAAACTGATGTACTCGTATTTGACTGCGAGATCTCAATTTGTTGACGTCAATAATGTTTAATTGACTACCTGTCGGGTATATGCCGGGTACCCCAAGAATCCGTTTTGGGGCCTTTGCTTTTCATGTTGTAGGTTAATGACTTGTCTGGTATTATGCGTAGTAATTTTTGTGAGCCTTATCTATGTACGGGTGATATATTTATCCTATTTAGTAAGGAGAGTGGCGGTTGTAGTGTACTGCAGGAGATTATCAATGAGAGTCTACGACAACGTTTGGAGTGGTCTATGGGTAACTCCTTACTGATTAACTCGACGAAATCTAAGACTATGCTTTTTGGCAATGCGAATAGGTCCGGTTTCCACTTAACGATTCTCCTTGGTGTATCCTATATTGCAATTGTTGACCTACATAAATGCTTAGGTATGTATATTGATAATAGCCGCACGTTTGAGAAACATATTGAATTCATTCATGGAAAAAACAATTTTTCAAGCTAAAATCCAGATCTCTCGTATACTGAAATTGAATGAGCACAATACTACGGTTACTTTTGTTAGTTAATACGTTAAACATAAGTTTAGTAAATGTGTTATGTTCTTTTGCATATTCAAATTCAATTAAACCTTCACTGGTTGATATCGATAATGAAGAGAGAGAAAGTGCTTTACAATACATACAGGGTCATTCATTTTGTGGTCTCGAAAATAAACGTAACCGATTGAAAATTGCTTCGAATTTTTTTTTCAATATAATGCTTGGATCTTCCAATTATTTGTAGAATACAATACATATATAGTTGTGTAGCGTGTAAAAATTGTTAAACCGTCTTACGAAAAAGCAATGAACCTATGTTTACGTTTCGCACATGTGGGATGAATTGATTGAACGATTTGGTTAAACGACTTCGTAAATAAGGATTATTGAATGATGCTTTTAAAGAAAGAAGTGTTACATGTATAAAACTAGCTTTAGGATATGGTTTGTGAGCTGAAAAATGTCAATTTAAACTTGTCTGTTCGTTCGTTTGTCTGATTTTCTTGTGTTTAATCTACAAGTCAATCTGTAAAAAATGTACTATACTGACATGTTTTGGCCCAAAGACGGAAAATGATTTGGATCGGACCACTTTTTCAATCAATTCTTATATAACACATTCGTTTTCAAAAGTCGTCATATGAATAAGTGTATTAAATGAAACGGTGTAGGATATTTAATAATCTAGCGTGGCCCATTATAACGCTTTCGTCTGTTATTTTAATAGGTCTCAGTATTCAATTTGTTCAACTTGAAATAGAAATTTGAAATGATTTGAAGATAAATAGAATTTTATGGCTTATTTGATCAACGTCGTATCTTATATATTATTTTATATAAGTAATCTGACTTGTCACTTAAATGCCTTTACTATAATTTTGCTGCGTTCTCGGATAAGGGTATGAAGTTATATTTAAATATAACTAGCAAAAAAACAAACCAAAAATTTTGTACAGGGCTCTGTCAAGCGCTTAACGGAATTCTATTAAACGAAGTCTCGGAGGGATTTAAGTTAAAATACAGTCAAAATAAAACTTTTCGAGAATTCAGAACAGTTGGAATGGCCATTAATCAAGGATTCACGTGATATTAGTATCATTTGGCCGCATCACTTGGAGTGGTTACAATGGTTAAGTAAACTTTCACTTTTTCAGTCTTGTATTTGATATAGTAAAAAGACCTTTTCATAATGAGTTTTAATTAATTAAGATAAAGTCGTATTTTTTTTATAACATTTGAAAAAAAATTCTGGAAAAGTTCTACTTTAACTAAATTTTGATTTAAATCTCTCCGAGACTCCGTTTAACAAAGCTCTGTTAACATTTTTTGGTTTGTGCCATTGCTAGTTAAATTTAAATATAACTTTACTCCCATGAAAATTTTATTATATTTACTTATTTGTTTTACTACACACGAGATTTACGCTTATACAAAATGTATTTTCATTGAAGCCCGCCAATTTGATGGATAACACTTATGAATCGTCATAATCGCAAAAATAAAGGTGGGAAGTAGAAATTTGGCATAAACATCTCCTGATCGATGTATACGCCCACAAAGCACAAAAAACTAAAAGTCGAAAAACACCGACAATGCCGATATTGTGAACGTGTTTTTGAAAAACTGATGTCGAAATATTGGTCAAAATCACCTGCATCTTCGGTGGAAAAATGCTCTCGATTGGAGTATTGGTACGTCCACAATGAACGCGAAACTTTTACTTCCAACTTATTTCAAATTTATTTTCAATTTATTTTAATACACGTTAGCATTTTGTTCACAAATTCGTAATAAAATTAGAGAAGTTTTTTTTCCTATTTTGGCATATAACTTTCTATCCCATGAGAATAGTTGCGAAAACATGTCGTAAAATCATTTCGACTGGCCTACTAAAACATACGCAGTTAACAGTAAAATTCAGTCCAGTGTGCCTTAGAGTATGTAGAATATAGTGTTAATGAAATTGCATTAAAGTTAATTTTGTATACAATCCAAGCGAAGGAGCACTGATAACGAAGGCCATTGTCTCAGCCAAAGTGAAATTTTTATATTTTGCATACACATATATTAAAAATATGTTTTACAAAACGTATGCCTATGTTTGTGTTATATGCTTTATTGTGTACTATTACTAATGTGGAAACATATAGGCGTTAGAATTGTATTAACTTTAGGATATTGTAGACATACAAAAATTTATATAATTTAAATATATTATTTTCATTTTGCGATTTAAGAAAGCGTGCAGTTGCTCCGTGCCCAAACTGAGCACTACAGTCATCTAATAGGAGACTTACAGACGTAGTTAATTTTCCGCTATTCTTACTTAACACAAACAGCAGGTAAAATTGATATGTCTCATGATGATATGAGTCTTACGAATTTTTAATATCGACATCATTTGGGTAGATTGTTTTGCGTTCCAAAGGATTAATTATGTTGTAGTGTTGAATATTAGACTAACTATCTAGCATCGCCAAAACAGGAAGAATGCTTTTATATAAAAACTCTTAAATTTTTAGCAGTACGATCCACTAGCCCGTTAATTGCTCGTAATGCTAACATGGGAAGGCATCAGTATGAGTCCAGCTTTATTAGGATTTCGAACAAATTTTTCTCAAATTTGTATTATCGGAGCAGTGTCATTGTTAACAGCAAAAGTTATATTAAGAGCTCCTTGGCTGTCAATTCATACGCAGAATTTACCTCTACGCTGTGAAGCGCAAGTTACTGCATGATAAATCGCTGCAGCTTCAGCTACGGTAAATACAGAAAAATAATCGTTCAAAAGGTCAACTTCCATTATTTCATTAACATCTTTAAAAACAGCGAAATAAATAATACTATTAATTTGAAATGGAACGGCATATACAGGTGTTCCTCTTGCATAATATGGTACCTGTAAAACGTGGTTTCAATATCGCACAGTACAGAAATTGTGATAATTATTTTCTTGATATAATATGATTTAAAAAAATTGAATGCATATGAGGGCTGACACAATGATGCGTTATTCCTATTTTTGGGATCGGACTTTAACTTTGCTGGTTTTTTACAATAAGTTACGAGACGGGAAAGAAAAACGTTGAAGAAACTATAAAGACACTTTATTTTAAATTTATGTTTTATTTTCTATCAATTTAAACTTTCTTTATGTTATTTGTTTCAAAATGGTCAAATCAAAACATTCAAGCAATTCTTTTGCTTTGTTTAATTGTGTCACTGAAGTCCACCTACATTGTCTCTCGCCTTCTACTGAACTCATTTTTCTTCACTCTTTATTTCATTAGTCAATGAAAAATTTAATTTGCCTTTACATTAACGTTTAGTATCCTTGTTTCTCATACATTCGTTGTGTACATTTATACTAATTTCTTCATTTTTGGTTCTAAAATCTATAAAATAACATGGCAACGCCGCTTCACATTGTGCTTATTGCTTGGGGCTAAAAAGCCCGAAAATAATATGTATTCCTATGAATTTTTATCAACTACTTTCAATAACGTGGGTGCCCAACTTTATTGATACAGAAAATCGCCGATTTTCTTTTTAAGAAGGGCCAGGGCGCGTTATATTCTTTGTAAATGAAACTGGAGGAGTATTTGTTTGTTTCGTTTTTAACATTGGTAAAAGTAAATAGCGAAAAGTGAAAAAGTATATAGTGTATAATAATAATTTTCCTTTAAAAGTTTATACCTGCATTGTAATTATAATTTAAGGTATGTAAAAAAATTAATCTGCAACGTTTATAGTATATTTAAATTTGGGCCCCAACTTGTGATAATGTGTGACAAAATCAAAAACCGAAAATCTTGCAGGACTGGACTTAAATATAGTAAACATTGAAAATGCCTCTATAACGGTTTCTCATTTAAATTTAATTGACACGCAAGAAAAAAATTTTATCGCTGAAAAAGATCCCTCAGTAGTACGTAGCGGAAAATTTAAAAGAGAACTGTAAAGTTCTTTAGCTCTTTATAGAGAAATTCTGGTAGAATTACGAGATCATGCGGGTAATTGCAACTATGTATGTCAGATAACGTTTGTAGTGATGAAGAATTAAGTAGTGAAGACGAGTCTCTCCCAACTTTGATAAAAAATAAAATTAGATTAGGCATAATGTTTAATCAGTGTGAATGGTGAAAATTAATTTTGAGATAGGTAACGGACAGTTGCATAATATGGTATAGATTGTATCAATGACTGAACAACACGGATCAGTGAGGATGGATGCACAAAATTATGCTTGAATAAAAGAAATTTGATGATATAAAGAGTTTTTATTATTTTGTCATGGAGAAAGAGGTGGCGAACTTTGAAATTGCACGATTTATTAAAAACAACGCTTAGGAATTTTAATTTATTAACTTTATTCATGATAATATTTCGAAAGGAAAAGGACGGAGAGACGGAACTGCATTTATCTAGTGAAATGTTGGCTCCGCAAATATTGCCCCAATTCGACAAACTATTCACGGTGTTTTTAAAAATTATATTTATGCTTGTGCTTAATGCATAAATAACATACTATTATTATTATTATTTGTTTAGACCAAGGAAATAAATTCTATGACTAAAAAAAAATAGGATGAGCACTAGCAGCTAAAATTATCTTTTTTTTAAAAGATAGACGAGATGATTAATTAACTTTAATAAAGTCAAATATTGTTTTCATACTAAGTTCTGCAGGCACTTTCAAGAAGTTCATAAGGTTAGCGGCTCCGGAAACAAATCTTCGAGTATTGAAAAGGTTTCGTTATTCATAAAGTAATGTTTAAGCGTAAGATTTTGGCCATAATTTCAAATTGAAGGAGTAGATTTCTTCTTCCATTGGCGTGTTACAATAACATGGCCAAGGCGGATTCTTACAAAAGCTTTGATTTTGATTTTCCCAACGCTGCTTTGATATAACAGTGGAACCAGATTAGGATGCGAGTAGGGTAAATGGTACTGCTGTCTGTTTTTTTCGTTAATGGGGAACACCCGAATTTTATGATTTCTTCTTGATGCAATAAATAATTTTAATAAAGCTCTCAAAGTTAATATTCAAAATAATGTTTTTTTAATCCGATGGCGAAATTTCTAACGTAACTTGTGTTGGGGATAATTGATTGATTGCATTTAAATATTTATATGTTGTACTTAAGGGTTGAATTTCCACTGTACACTGATTTCGATTTTATTGTGTAACAAAAAAATAAATTCATTCAACCAATTAATAAATTTATTTTATACATATGTAATATAGATTTCATCATTATTTTTATTGGAACTTTTTTTTTGGAAAAATATTTCGACTTTTTTCATCTTACATGATCTTTTAAAGTTGTGGAATATACCCCACGAATTTATCATACGTTGCATGTGTTTGTTTATGCGCTTTTTTTGCACGGTTTTTTAAGAAACGTATCTAACGTGTAACGAGTAACGAGTATGGTTTATTTCCAATGCGACACATTGTGATAGTGATAGAGATTAGTATAAAATAAGCGGCAGATTTTCACGCTATATGCTATACACAACCGAAGGAAAAAAATATCCCATTTCATTTGTACGACACAATATTTAAGTATACATCGTAGCGAAATTCTGAATTCACTTTGCTGAATTTCTCAACCGGCCTGATGTTTTCCATTTGAACTCTATTGGTCATAGAAATACAGTTTAGCTTATGTAATGCGAAGCATTCGAATAGTGGTCCAAAACTTGTTCCATGCCGGTTGATGCATAAAGAGAACATGGGCAAAATCAAGGTGACGATGTTAGAAGATCATTACTCAAACTTAAGAAATTTGCCCAGAGATATTAGCAACAATTCTTTCAAGTCCGTTTGCTGCCCAATACGATGCGTTTTGTATCGAAGAACTCTGAATTCTTTTAAAACTATAAATGATTTCAAATGGCTTCAAAACTGAAAGTAGCATGTCGCGAAAATTCATACGAAAGAGAGCTCTCGGTCAAGTGAACAGACGTGCTTCAAATCGATTCAGAATGTCATGTTGATTAAGAGTAAGTATACTTTGCGGGAAGTTTCTAATTCGTATTTCGACGCATTACAGAAAGGCTAATGTAGTAAATCGTAAATATTTCAATCGTAGGTATAATAAACTTGAGCATCTTTTTTTTTTTGTTTTTTATAGATTTTCGCTTTACTCCTTTGAGAGCTGCATAAATTCAATGATCATGATTACATACACGTTTTAATGACGACCAATTCCTGACTGTGTGTCCTTTATCTTTTTTTTTGGTGGCTTTGACTTATGCAAAACAGATCTGTGTTCTTTTTTTCTTTTCTTTTCCGAAATTCATCGTTAAAAAATTTTTTTTCTTCTATTTCTAAAGAAGGTTTCTTGGTTTTTGGTCAAACAAGCCAAAGATTTTTTTTTTATGAGAAGATTCAGACAAAACAAACCGAACAAGTTGTTTTTGCTGTTTATCGTCCCCGTTGTTGTATTGCTGGTATATAAGTATGTGAACTTTTTGGTACGTCTCCTGTCTGTTTAATATGTCTTGTCTGTCATGCCACATAAAAATGTTGATCGTTAACCAGTTTTTTAGGTTTATTTTTCGTATACGGTTGGTGGTTAAATCAGTGTGTTGATCACGCTGCGTTGGTGCATATTGCAACTGACAAACTGCTAAATACTATATAAACAGTATATAGTAATGAAAACGTTGAACTTAGAACAAACGAAATTCAATTGTTGTTTTCGAAGACGTCTTCCAACCATCGACTCGACATATTTACAGCAACAATACCGTCATAGCCAAGAAGATGGGTGAAGCATTCGCGTTGCTTTGTGATTTTATATATTTAACGTTACAACCAAGCCAACGACGCACCTTAAAAATGACTTATTTGCCAAGACAACAACTAATGAACCCAATGCCTGATTGTTGGCTTTCGAATGTATTGCAAAAATTGAAAACACGTTTTGTTTGGATTCTTTTCTTTTTTATCCTTCTATTTCTTTCCCTTGATTTTAATTTTACCGATTAAATGTTCTACATATTCTCTGCCAATGAGGTCTTTTAGAAAAAAAAAATTAAAAATGATTTTTATAAGACAAAATAAAAATTTAAAACAATTTACTTTAATTTAAATCAAACAATTATTGCAATTGACAACAAGAACATCAAATAGCATTAACAACAACAACAACAACAATATGGATTTCTCTTAATACACTTAGTGGGAACCTCATGTCCCTACGTAGCTGTTGCATATCGTATCTGTGGCAAGAGATATCTAACTGCGTAGCTTATAATGATGATGACTCGAAATTAAAGCAACTAGTCATCGCTTGGTTGGGTAACGTGAATGTAATTTCAGTTCATAGTTATTGCAAATTGCTATTCATGTACGCTTGCGCATCTGATTTAACAACGACTGTCACTGTTTTACGTATAAAATTCGAACTTTGTATGTGCATATGTATATATACGTGCTTGTACGCGCGTGCAAAATCATACACTTAAATTATCCAATATTTTTGCAATATGGACATAAAAGCCACAAATCTATTGGCTTGGTCCATCTCCACCCAACAACCCAAAAAAAAAAAAATTTCTGCAATGTATTTGCTTCAACGGATGCAATATTGATGTCTACCTAACTTTAATAGAATGTGAAAAACTCTCGTTCGAAGTACATACATAAATACATATTTCCAATATGTTTATGAAATGCAATAATATATATATGTGTATATATATATATATATATATATATATATATATATGTATATACGTATTCGATTATTTCAAAATACCTTCGTACGTAGTGCGTGAGCATAAAAGAAGATAAACGATTAATAATAAGCTTAAATAGATTGTATACGTTTGATATATTCGTCATGGTGAAGGTGATCAACATAATAAAAAAAGGAAAAAAAAAAATTAAAAGACTACTGTAGAGAACTGGCTTCGAAAAACCAATTAATCATAAAGCCAATTGCATGACGCCCACTTAACCGCCCTTTGTCGAATAATGACATAATTCATGAAAAGAAATATTCGACTATCCTGTACTAATTGTCATGTATCTTGCTTAAAAAGGTAAATAAAGCAAAAGCTGCCGTCCATTCGCTTTAGGGCGAATCTTGACCTATGCCTACAATATAAATACACGGTATAAAAGAAACGAACAGTCTCAGGAGTCTGGCTGTTGTTTTGCTTAGTTCGAAAATGATGCCGCTCGGCTTGCTAACATATGCATAATTAACGATAAAATTGTAATTCGAATTTATTTTCAGGCATACTCTAATATTACATTGGCAGCAACATTTTGTCGTATTTTCAACAAAACGCTTGAATTTGAAGATGTTTGATGTGTTCTTCAGCAGTTCGTATTTGAATGTGTTATCATGAAATTTCCTAGACCTCATGATGATGAAATGAGGTGTTCAGTAGATTTTTCTGCATTGTAATCTCCATAGATATCATTTGGTACGACCCAAGTCGTTTTTAAATATATTTCATACGTGTCGGTAAAGAATCTTATGTCCCAGAAATTGGAGGCGTTCCCCGGCAGGAATTTAAAGTTAAGAATCGCATTGATCGTGCATAAGAGATGATAAGTTTTGTCATGGGCAATTTTTTAAAATCGTTGCTTATGCATTGGAAGATGAGTTTTTCAATTACCCTCGCTATCGCTTTTTTCGGAGTGTATTTGATGAAGGAAATTTGCACTCCAATAAAATCAGCTTTCACATTTGAAAAGAAGTCCCAACAATCCGGTACGCTATTCACGTCAGATAATACTTAATGTAAGGTTCATATAACATCTTATGTATTTCAAACATTTATCAAAAGCAGGGCCAATTTGCTGCCCCTATAAAAAAACAAATTTTCGTCGACTTTTTGCGGCGGTTTTGCAGCGTCTCTGCTGTCAAATAATTCAATAAAGGTTGGGGATAGTTTTTGCAACAGTTTCATATTATATAATCCTTTAGATGGATACTTTACTCCTCAGTAGCTAGATATATTGCGTCTCCATCGGTGGCATATATGTCGCAGCCATTATTGTAATACAAAGCAAGCTTTCCTTTCAATTAAAAAAATTGATATTTCATCTTGTAATGGATATCAAATCAACAATGTCCAAAACGTTTTTTATTTTAACATAATCCCTGGAAGGCATTGAGTTGATCTGATTGAAAATATGACGAAGTTTTTAATAGCAATATGAAAGCTTCATGAAATTTCATACTTTAAGAAAGCATTCTCTAAAAAAAGAAGGATTCTCTTCATTCTACGTTAATCAACCCCTTGACATTTCGAAGGAGAGTCTTTTCGGAGACAACCAATTAACTATAAGTAGTATCTAGAATATACGCAGATATAAAGGGTACAATGTCATATGTATGAGCCAATTCGCTCGTACAACGCATTAATGATCATCGTCTTCTTTCTCTTTTTTTTTTGGCAGCGATCCGGGTTGATTGTGGGTGATTAGCGTGATAAAATTACGTCCCGACTGACAGTCTTTAAAGGTCTTCACATAATGAGAGTGGGAATGAGTAAAAGGTTAGGCTACCATTGAAGAATCTTACCCAGAAAACCCACCGTGCAGTTCAAAGCATACAATAAATTTAAGTATTTAGATAATTTTGACCATGTTATCAGCAAAGAAAACCACTTTATCAGATATTAACACTAATGGAAACTAGCCAATTTATTAAGTAGCAGCATTCACTCAGTGCAAATTTTTGAAAGATTAGATCTTTTCTTCGCAGCTCCAAGCTATCGGGCGTCCTTGATCTTATGCTCTTGATGAGGTAACTGCGATACACGTATTCCAAAATAGGTTACAATATCTGAGCTGGCGTCTTGGGCTAATATACAGTAACGTTAAGATGTCCTTTGTGATTTTGCGTTTCTATCCCACTTCTTTCGAGTTTTTATGGTTAAATTGATTCTGTGTTTTCTCTTCTCATCTATTAAACATTGTCGACATCAATGTTCCGTGTCGGACTTTAAGTCAATATATTCCTTTGAGACTCTCTCATTGCCGCAAGTCCGTTCAGCTCGGTATGTAGGCTTTATAACAAGAATTACTATCGGTTTGATTAGTTTGCTGATTCTATTATTGCAATTCATTACTCTTATTATAATACACATAGTTATAAATTGAATATGTAGTATATAATGAGTTGTTTTGTCATGCTGGTTAATGTGAATAAAATAATTAATGCGCACTAGACGTTTTCTTATATTGTTATTATTATTATCAATAGTAATATTATTTTATTATTTCCTTTGCTTTTGTAACCAATTCGAAATAAATAAATAAATAAATATGAACTGCGGTTGTCATCAGGATGTGATGATTCGTACTTTTTGTCTCTCCATTTCTCATTTGACATAAGTTCTATTCTTTAAAGAGCATAAAATAATTTAAAACTTGTCCATATATCAGACTCATGCTTACACATTTTTGTATTCAATTGAGACAAGAAGTTAAAATAACGTCCTTTCCGTGTGACACTTTATACCCTACGCCATTTGTTGGAGTAGTGTATATTACGTTTGTATGAATCGCATCCGCAATAATTTAAGGTAGATTCAGAATCAGAATCTTGAATCGGTTTAGCTTTTCTATTCGTCCGACCGTTTGTCTGACGTCTGCTTATGCATTTTTATTTTCGATCTATGAGTTGCAAATTTTTGAAATATATATATATTTTGATGAAAATTTGCTATAGTTAACGAATCTGGTTGACCATAGATTAGATTGGACGATTTTTGAAACTACTCTCCAAAAAAAGTTTTATGTTGAAAAACTCATTGGCACTTTCTTTTAAAGCTCTTCCCTTACAACAGTTTCAACAAAAGATAAGTCTTTGTATGACAAAAACGTATAATTTTGATGTAAATTCGGTCCATTAATGAATTGTGACAAATTTAAGCCAGATAGATGAAGTTTTTACAATCCATTCTTCCATTCATATAAGAGTGTTGATGAAAAATATTTTTTTACATGGAAACTCTATTATTAACAGTTAATTAAAATTTGAATACCATTTCGCGTAAAAAAAAAAAAAGGAAATTTTTTGCCAAATTGTCTTTAACTAGAATTCCACAAATTTGTGTACGAAGCAAAATTTTTCACATGTTTAAGATAAATTTTTTTGTTTCTTTTCGATTGTTCAGAATATGAACTCTATGCGAAGTTGCAACGTCCACAGTTTTAACAAACCCAGTTGCGTGGCCTTTATAAATTTATTAGAATCTTAATTGTAGCTATTCCTAAAGCCAAATTAAAGGAATTAATTTCGAATTTTTATCTGAATTTTATTGGTTTGATAATCGCACCAGTTAAATAAAATTAATTAAAACTGCTAACGGAATTTATATATGTCTGGTAAAGTATTTTTTATGAGATCTAATCGACTCATCGATAGACTTGCTGTTGTGGATACAAGCGGTATTTCAATGGATGTGTCGAGCTTGTCTTGAGTGGTACTTGTTGCGTTTATTGCTTTCTCAATGAAATCATAAGATCTGCGACATCTAATATGCTTTTTTAAGCAAATTTTTTTCTTTAAAAGTAAATATGTATGTTTTCACTTTGTAATTTTATACATATATACATGTATGTATCGATATTTTTGTTATAGACAACTGAAATTCATATACAATCACAAATTTAAGACGACCGACAGCATTCCAAATGTTTTATGAAAGTGTGGTTTCGTTTTAAAAGTTGCCTCTTTTTTTATTGTATTGGAAAGAGCTGACTGGTTGTTTATGCCTTTTAAAGGTACTTACATTGATGTACATATATACTGAGTAGAGTGCATGCGCTTGTTTGTATATGTTCGATGACAAAGCGACTACATTTTACATTTGATCTGTAAATATACGTGTTCATAGTCAGCCGCAGAATGTCACATTAAATATCTTATAGACTTCTTTATGTGCGCATACGTACTAACCGCAATGGAAGTTAACGTGGTCGTGTTGCTCTATTCTGGTTGCTGTTGCAATTTTGTGTCATTCTCTTATAAAAAATCTAAAGTGAGGGCTTTTGCTTCTTAATTAAAAATTAAAACAATGTACACAAACGTACGTTTGTATATATTAAGGGGACCCATAAGTAATCAATTATTTTGCATTCATGGACAAAATGTTTTTTTGAAATGACATTTTTTTTATGTAATCACCGTTGTTTGCGATGACTTGTTGCCATCGTTCCTGCGAGTATCACACCTTTTCTGTTTACTAAAGCTGGTCTTTTTTCTATAAGTGCGGACTGTAACCGTTGTAATTGTTGACAATACTGGTCAGCAGTAACTGTCTCCACAGGTTTCAATAAATCGTAATGCACTATACCGGAACAATCCCACCAAATACACAATAACACCTTCTTCAGGGATAGGGTTGGTTTAGGGGTTGGAAGAGGTCTCCCGTTTGCAGACAACCATTGTTTCGATCGCTTTATGTTATCATAAAGGATCCATTTTTCATCTCTAGTTACGATCCTAGACAAAAATGGATCTCTGCTTAGCGTGGTGAGCGTGGAATTACAAGTTGTTCGCCCAAGATCTTTATTAGCCTCAGACAACAGGTGTGGAATCCATTTACCTTGTGTATGTACCTTGCCAATTTTTTTTAAATGCATTTGTACGGTGGACCAGGTGGATCCAAGGCTTCTTGATACTTCCTGTATAGTTAACCTTGCATCGGACTCCGCTAGAGATTTTAAGGCGTCGTTATCGAATTGACCTGGGCGTCCAGTTCGATGCCCATCTGACAGGTCATATTCACTTGCAGCAAATATTCTGAACCAACGTTGACACTTGTTGACCTTCAACACATCTCCATATATGTCGCAAATTTTGCTTGTTGTTTCCGTGGCACTTAAACCGGCGTTAAAATGGAAAAGTACACAATTACGAATATGGCTCTCAGAAGGTACAAAGTCCGCCATTTTATTACAAGGCTACAAAAAAAATTTATATTGTTGGGAATAAATTACTAACAAACTGGTAACACCAAAAAAGTATGTTTACACTTGTCTGGGTGCCGCAGGACTAATGAGAAATAATATCTTGCGAAAATAATTGATTACTTATGGGTCCCCATAATATATATATATATTATATAATATATATCGTCTATATATCGTCTAAAAATTTTCTTATTATAAAGAGGTAACAATTAACATTTAACCGATATATTTAGTTGTGATGACATCGCGTAACGGTAAAAAGACTTCAGCATTACGCATGCTTTGGATACCGGGGAAACGTAAAAGTCATCCTAAAGGATATTATGATACAACAAATAAAAAAATTTCATATCCAAACAAACAGAAAAAGAGTCAGGACTGGTCTCTGGGTGGCAGCACAGCGCAAAGAGATTTATTACAAGCGTAAGTTAACAAAACAAAAAAAAAAGGTAAAAAAACTACTGCTACTACTATCGTCATATAAGAGTAACACGCACACAATTCACTGACTGACTGGTTAGTCAAGTTAAATGATCATGATTATATGTATATATAAATATTATTTACACATTTACACGCACATGAAAATCGTTATCATTCACATTTCACTATGGTAAAAAGCACGCACTCAATATCTACTGCATGGATATGTTCGGAATGCACAACGTATTTTGATATAATAATAAAAGAAAATTTATATTCCGCTAGACTCGATCCATTTAACGCCTACATATTGGTGGATATATATAAAAATAAAAAAATTAAAAGTTCTGATTAAATGCTTTAAAAAATGTCAGTTCCTGCGTCTACGAAATTATAGTTCATGGGATCTGTTTACGAATTCTAAACTGACAAAAATCCTTATGTAGAGAGTGTTTTTATTAAATACTTCGCTTATTTGACTTCGTTTTACGTATATGGATTCTCTCATTATTTTGTTGAACTAACTTCACGATGACAATCGAAATTTCTTCAATTTATACCCAAAATATACTAAAAAAAATAAAAGAAAACCTTATTGCAAGCTCCCAGAAATCTATCGGAATCGTCAGTATTCGTTTAATCAAGTCGACGGTTCATGCAGGCAATAATAAAGACTTGAATTCGCCGCAAAAGAAAACATCTTTAAAAATATAAATCCAAACTTTCTGCATTTTTCAAAAATCTTTTACTTAGGATTCAATATATGTTTAATTATTACCAGGATTTCTCAATTGATTTACGGTATTTTCGTTTTCGAGTGTTTTTAGATGCTACAAATATAAGTCGGTCTAGTGATCATGCAATTTAAAGCATCATAGAAGGCGAAATCATTGAATTCTTTTGTGCTCAATCGATTATTTATTATAAAAAGAATACGTATTGAAGAAAATTTATAACCTTTAAAAGAGTTATTATTTTGCCACGTGATTCCAGAGTGTTACACAAAGTAGAAAATAGCCGTCTATCACGATCTATTGAATTAGACTTGCTTTGGGATGCAAGAAAAGCATCACTGAAGTTCGAAATCACACGACCCATTAATGTTGAGAATCTAAGATGTGAACCACGCTGCTCAACGTTAATTACTCTACATCGCCCTATTCTTATTCGCATAACGGCTTTTGGAAATAAGACGGTTTAGCGATCCGATCCGAAACATTTTCAATAGAGTTCGTCCATGTGCCAAAGCACATTAGTGTACCATATTTCATTAAAAAATCTCGAAAATTGACTTAGACAAACATCAAATAGACAAAGGAATGAGCAAGTTTAGATCGATTCACGATCACTTTGAACACAAGAGAGTAGTACAGACAGACGGGCGGATAAGCTTAGGATCACTTTGTGAATCAACTGGTATAGGATAAGTTGAGTCTGTCTAAAGTCCGTCTGGGTGTTGTATACCACAAGTAGTGTAGGGTATAAAAATCACTATCATGTCATGGTATAGAAAACAAAAAAGAAATTTCGTCAGTTTGCAAAGTTTCCAAAACAGATACAAATATCTCCAAAGTTTCCCCCATATTTACAACACATGCGAATATTAAATATATTAGCCCTGTTTGAGTAATAAACTCTTTTGGCTTGAAGTCCTATTACCCTTCGTGTACTCTTATTAAACGTTTTTATTGGATTAGTTCATATATTCGGTGAAATATTATCGTACAACCAATATTTAGTCCAAGATAGTTAAAAATATTAAATCCTTACGAGCCCAAAAGCTATTCATTGCATATATCTCGTTTACCATTTGACACATTGGGAATTAAATAAAGTGATCTTTATTATTGAGTTAATACATTACATTTTAGATTGTCTAATATATCATACTGTAGGTGTAAAATACGATCGATACCCATGCTTACATAGCTTTTGACGTTTTATAGTAATATCACAATTTTGCTAGTTTTGAAATTTGTTCATTAGAAAAAACCAAAATAAATGTGTGGTGTAGTTGTTCGATCTTGGCCCAATATAATTTCTTTCTAGCTTTGCTTTTTTTCTTCATATTCAACAATAAGCCTGAAATGAAAACAAAAGATGAAGCAAAACGTTTCTTTTTCTCCTTTGTACATTTGTTTATAAATTAACGTCAAGGCTTTAATACTTTGTTGAGAATAATGTGAGGCATAAAATTAATAATATTATTAATTCGTCGCAAACAATAGCAAAGCATTGTTCATCAACAACGAAAATGATGTGATCCTCAGATTTCAGTTCCATAACTACTTCTCAAGTAGGTTGTACATGTTTACTTTTCAATAATTAGAAAGTGATCGATTTAGCGCTATATCTGTTCAATTAAAAAAAAAATCTATTTTCACTCATCCTCCCTCCTTCAAAGTTTTAAAAGCGCAGCTGGCATTTCAAGATACAATTATACCCATCATCGAAGAATGAGGGGTGTATTAATTTATTCAAAACGTTTGCAACGCGCAGATTCTTTTTGATCAGCACCAATTCTAAATCGATTTAAGTATGTTCGCCTGTCCGTCTGTGTAATGTCTGTTGTAAACATTCTTCTGGCCGGAAAAATGAAGCCTTCAAATTTGGCGGAAACATTAGAAGTTCTTGTAGGCAGGTTATTATTGAAAATAGACCTCATCGGTTGAGAGACAAGCCCACAGCACCATGAGAACATCTATGTTTTTCAAAAGGAATAAAAAGTAGTTTTTTTGCTCATTACTGATAAACCGTAACAGATGAATGTACACAAATTTGATTGCACATTCTATGGGCAATGCTGTACCACCTGTATAAAAATGGAAAAAACTAGCCACGCCTACCTAACATTATAGTCCATCAACATTTATTTTTTTTGATAAATACATTTATAATGCGCAGAAACAAGCCTTCCAGATCTCATGAGGTATATAAATTCTTGGCCAGCTTCAATTATAGAATGCATCTAAGCATGTTGATCGGTTGATAAACCGTAGCAGATAAATGTACAAAAATTTGACCGCACATTCTATGGGCAATGCTGTACCATTTGTATAAGAATAGAAAAAACTGGCCCCGTCTATCTGACATTATAGTGTATCTAGATTTATTTTTATTTTTATCAATACCTTTATAACGCGCAGAACTAAGCCTTAAAGACCTCATGAAGTATATAAATTCTTGGTCAGCTTCAACTATGGAATGCATCTAAGCATGTTGATCGGTTCGGTTGTCCAACTGTGTAGCATCTGTGGTAATTTCTCCCTTTAGCGAAAATGAAAATATCGCCTACAAATTTGCAAAAGAATTTGGAAATGACCTGAACTTTTCAAGACACATGCCCACGACACCGACATGCCTACGCGATACAAACTTTTATTTTGAAAATAGAAAAAATCCACTGCGCTCGCTCCATATTATACAGCATGAGAATTTTGTTCTTTTACTTATTTTGTCTTTTCTTGTGGTAAACGGTGATGGGTATAAAAGATTTGGTCCTGACCGAACTTAATTTTGTTACTTGTTGTTTTTTCACTTCGTTTGCATGTGCAATGAAAACATTACACACATTATGTATATTCTTGCTTATTATAGTATTTTTAATCACTTTAGCCCAGTCCGTCCAACACAATCATTGTTCAAATTCTCAAAAACGTTACATTCTTAATTAAATGCTACAGATTGAATTTGAATATGAGTTGAAATGAACAAAAACTCCTAAAACATCTTTAGTGGAATATGTTCGAAAAAAGCAAAAAATGCCCGGTCTCTATTCTATTTCAACACTTATGTAATACTAATGAGTTAAAAGACCTTGCTGTGGAAGCGTAAACATTCTTTTCCATTACTTAACGTATCAATGTTTATAAAATGAAATACACAAATTCTTAAGGTATTAAGGCAAAAAGGAAGGTGTACGCATATTTTCATAAGTACGCAATATTCAATCTCAATGTATTTCAATTGAGATACTGAGATATCTGACCTCTGGCCTAATATTTGTTCCGGTTTTCTCTCTAAAATCGACAATTCAATCATAGAAGCATTAATATTTGCATTCGTTCGGTCAACGAAATTTTAATTAATTCATGATTATAATAATAAAAACACATCGAAAAGTGGTGATTCTCAGGAAGGAATTTTTTCAATCAGTTTGCCCTGTGCTGCTCGTTTGCGCATATGGCGGTTTCAGCACAGCATTCATTATACTACCTAGCACCAAACTCGTTAGATAATGCTTTCCATAAAAGTAAGTAAGAAAATTATATTCAACCGCGACCGAATCTCCTCAACAACATCAATTTAATGCTTATCAATGATAGGGAGTGTGAAGTTTCATTCTGAGTGCTGCAAATTTTTCGTTAAAAATAATATTGAGTAGATACAGGTCAGGTAAAATCAGCCATAGAATATAAATGCAAGTTTTTATCATTATAAATATTGTGGTTTGTAAGTAACGACCAAAAAAAAATTTTTTTTTCACATTCGAAAACAGAAGGGATCTGGTCTTAGGTCGTATTCTGCAGTAGCCATGTGCTTTGACCGTTTTGAACAAATTTGAATACCAACTTGCATGCAAGAACTTTCAACTTTTGTGCCTATTTTTGAATTTTTACGACCAAGAGAGAAATAGGCAGATGCCAGACGGACATGGTTAAATTGGTTTAGAATTTGATGCTGATGAGGATTTACTTTTCGGTGCTGCAAACATTTTGACAAAATGAATGTACTTCTCATCCTTAAGTGTTGGGTATAAAAAGATTATAAGCAATAAAAAACCTAAGTGCAGCCATAGTAACATAATAAAAAGCGTATTCAGCAAAAAAAGAAAACTATATGAAGAAATTATTCGGCATACGCATACATATTTGATTTAATTGATGAATACAACCAAAGATTGATCCTCATAAGTCATTCAACAAATCTCAACAATACATTGTGATTATATGGATGAACTGACTTTCAGATATAATATTCAAGCTATATATTTTAAGGAAATTCCCAAAATCAAACCTTAGTCGAGCAGGATATCAATCTTTCTAAGGAAAGAAAAAAAGGAGATCTAAGCCGATTTATATGCATCTATGAACTTAACCTGACACGACATGGACATTCAAATAAACTGGAAATCATCTTCTTGTTCCTAGACAAAATATTGAAATCGTACGTGACGTAATTTCCACGCCCATATAGACAAATAGACAGATGTCGAGCAAATCGACTCCAATGTTCACCATATTTTATGGAATCTTTTAAGCGTATGTCCAAATATTCATCTACAAATATTTCATCTATGCAATTTATTAATATACAAAAAGAGATTAGTAAAAGTTAGGCACGTAGTTTTGATAAGTGGGCAAACACAGCCACCGATTTAGTTCACTTTTTCTTCTTTTTACTGCAGACGAATTTTCCAGATAGCTCCCTCATCTATACTAGTTAGAATTAAATATAAGTTACGGTGTCTTAGACGCATTACAAATAAATTCTTTTTATTAGGTATAGAAAAAGAAAAAGGAGTAACCTTTAAGTATTTATATTAGGAGATGGGTGTCTAAAATTCGTTTTCAAGGCGAACGCTTCATTCTTATTTCATTTACTCCTTTCTCTCCCTCTCTCCTCCTTCCCCACCCTATATATCTTTCTCTTCCCCTCCCTGGCCAAGCTTTGGAATTATTAGCTTTTCTTACTATTTGTGTATGTGCGTGTGTGTGTGCATGTATGTATGTATGTAGCATTATAATGTGGTGTAGTGCCGTCGTTTATTCTTATTAATTTTTCGGTTCAGTTTATTTTTAATCGTTAGCAAATTGCTTTTTTTGTTTGTTTTCTGGAGTTTTCGTATACGCTTGCTTCCTTTTGAAATTTTGAATTTATTTCATGTAATGTCCGTTTCGTTTGAAAGATCATTTAACATTTTTCAAGTTTTTAATAACCCCTTTACGTTTTCTTGGTTATATATCAACAATGGTCTAATTAAACGGAGAGAGGTGTGCCGCGAGTATGTATAGAAATGCGCAAGTGTTTAAAATGTGTTTAGTTATTTTAACAATATTAATTATTTTTTCTTTTAAATGTCATTTTTGTATTTTGCGGCCAACGATCATTAAAGCAAAAATAATTGTTTTCGGTTTTTAACGCTTCACATTTATTTCACGCAAAAAGTGCTCAATAAACTTTACGGATAACCGTAAACTTAAATCTTTAAATTTATAACGAAGATTTACACGATTAGTGCGTTTCAGAGACCTCGAAAATTTTTGTACGAAAGTGCGCACAGAAACTCTCAGCCCCTTTTCTTTCTTTTAGAGGGGATTGTGAAATTTTCGCTTGCAGGACTTTTTATACTTTTTTGTTTACTACTAATTCACCAATTCAATTGGGTCTACACTTATTACACCATGAAATATGGATCAGATACTTCATAACATACGTTCATATATATATTCGCAATATATATATATATTATGTAATCCCTTTTTTGATCTGTGCAAAATTCGTGGTCATTTTAGGGTTATTTGCAAATCATATTCAGATTTTCGATATTATAGATGCTTGTCATAAAACTTTTTGATTCTCGTAACTGCTGCGCTATTCGAGATCCATTCTCTTAATATTCTATAACAAGCAAAAACACTATAGGTCCACCATTAAATACCCTGCATCATTCTGAGGTTATTCAAAAAATGTCGTTATATCGGAACTGGTCGAAGATTAGTTCCGCTCCGAACCGTTTTCAGCAGCGTTTGCCCTTGGCCCACACGTTAGCATACTAAACTTCAACAAAGTATCTCGCGAATGGCGGCCTGTAAGTTGCACACAAAAAAACAAGACGGACCAACGGACAGGCAAGCGTACATTTTTTTAGAAAACGATTCTGAATCGATCGGTATAATGAAAGTTGGGCCTATGCGAAGTCCTCCTGGGTGTTGTATATATCTGCACAAGCTTAACATACTCTTGTATAACAATATGGTGTACCAAAATAAAAATTGATAAGAAAATGCTCTACTCATTTTGCAAAGAAACGAATATTTTTTCCAAAAAAACATTTTCAAAATCGAAACCACTTACTCTCTTCATATTCAAAGGAATCTAGGAAAAATACAAAACTCTTAGCATCAATCGAGACCTAGTGCAGAACGTGAATTATCGACGCAGATACATTGAATAATAGTCTTATGCAAATAGGAAAAGCCCATTTTCAAGCCCAACAAGCAACCAGAAACGCTAAAATTCCATTTTTTGCTTCCACTTATGAATTTTGTAAGTTTCGATAACAAATAGCAAGTGGACAACAAGAAAAATATAATTCTAATACGTCTCATATATACTTTATGGTTTCCACTGATGGATTTTTTTTGCTGTTTTACGTTATGAACATGACATCTATCAATCAATCCATCATATATTAATCGGATATTTTCTTAGTGCAACATGCACATGTAATGAGAATTTTCAAATGAATAAAAAAAAAAAACAAAAAAAAATTCAAAAATAGTCCCAAAGAGAAATCTTTTATGATCAAGTATGCCAAACTTTACAAGCATTTGTAATTTTTATACGATTCAAATGAAAGAGAATTAAGTTTATCTCAAACTCTGCCCTCCTACATGTATGCACACATAACAAAACTCTTCATTAGTCTTTAATTAAAAACGTGACAGTAAAGTATTTCATTTTAACAAGAGCTTTTAAACGTTAAATACTTACGCGTCTCTAATAAACCGAGTTTATTTATTATTTTTTTATCTTTTTGCGGATTTTCATAGCGGATACTTTTCATTAACCATTACATTATATTAGTTCATAAACTCTGGAGAAATAATTATTTTGTGCTCTCAGAAGAAAAATTGTATAAATTGCTTACATTTAAGCATTAAATTCATCATTCTGACATCATCATTATCATTAGTATAAAGCATTTATGTAAAACTGTTCTTCATAATATGTCTAACATTATTCCATTCACAATTTTTGCTCAATAGAATTGAAGCAACCACTGTTTATGGCGGTTGTTCATAATTTTATTAATTATTTATGTATTTCAGAGTTCTTGACTCGTTCTCATTACTCATTATATTTTACAAAACCAGTTTTGTTTTTTTTTTGTTGCTTTTCTCGTATGCGTGCAGAGACCCAGATATTAGTTTCTTAGATGGTCCTTCTAGTTCTGGTCAGACCTCTTTTGCTTGCGTGGCCGCCTCAGCCGCAACCATTGTAGGTGCAGATCCTGGGACGACTAATGATGCTTTAAACGTGAATACACAAAATATACACAATGTTAACCCGAGTATCGTAATCGAAACTGAGGAATCGTTAATTTCAAAGAAAATAGAGCATACGGCCACCTCGCCAAATAGCACAGCGTCCACACTACTGTTAGTATCACCTTCTCTAAGTCCTTTCGATGAACAATTAGACAAGGCCATCGAGCACGTTGCGATAACAACAATTAATAATAATTGTACAATAAATCCGTCCAAAATGCCAACGAAAAGTTACTCACCGATACCAACGATAGTAACTGCTACCACAACTGCTGAAATAATGGAGGTAATATTTTTTTTGTTTTATGTTTTTTTTTCACCTTTAATAATAAATATTTTTTATAAACGTAATTTTATTTCTCTTATATTTTAGAAAAATCGCTTCTCTCTGCTAAGTAAAGAATTAGATAGCAATGAATTTGATATAAATACATTGCCATCGCCGCCAAAAAGTTTTGCAAATTCTAATGAAAATTTAAATAGTTCATTTGATACTACCCAGTCAACAGTTCATACAGAGTCACCTCCTCGGGATATAAATATTCAGAACGGTTCCATAGCTAATGCACAACAAAAACAAACTGCAAATCATTACAAACAACGCAATCATAATAACAATCAGGTATATAAAATGCAATAAATCAAAAATTCATTGTATTCATTCACTCATCCATACATCAAAAATCCAGGGTGACGTTAATTCAATTGAAAGCATAACTGATGATGTTGTTGATGCAAAAATTGTCAACGTCTTACAAGAAGAAATGCAGAAAAATGATCCCGATATGAGCAACTTAATGAAATCTAAAAAGAAACGCAAGAAGAAACATGTACACACTAAGGAATTAGATCAGTTAGATGGAGTACTGCCAAAAGCCAACACCAACGACACTGTCAAGGAAGAAGATGAAAAAGTGGTCAAATGTTTATATTATACACTAATGTGTTGCGACTGCACAATATCATAGAAAGCAAAAAACACATCATTATATATATATCGAATTTAAAAAGCATTTAATGAAAGTGAAAATCATTAGTCCGACGACTGATTAATCGCTTAATATTTATTTTAAGAATATGAATTTTCTTGAATATATATATATATATGTACGCTGAAAATCAAAATTGCAATTAATTTTTTATTTTTATTGTTTTAATATAAGAAAATGTACTTAAAAAGAAAAGCAAAAAGACAAAAGTAAAAATAAAACTATTCGCGATGCAATTAAAGGAACAACATTTTCTCATTTTTTTTGCCAATCGATTCTTTATGAGAGAATAGGATACTTCTCTAGAATGTAACCAATAAATTCCTAAATACGCTTTTTAGTTTTAAAATAAATTCAAATATTCAAAATATTATAATATATTTACGAAATACACGTACAAGCACAATACTTTTCTTATATTAGGGGGACCGATAACTAATCAATTATTTTGCATTCATAGACAAAATGTTTTTTTGAAATGACATTTTTAGTTTTTAATCGTTTATGTAATCACCGTCGTTTGCGATGACTTGTTGCCATCGTTCCTGCAAAAGTTCAACCCCCCTCCTGAAAAAGTGGGTTGGACGTGATTTAAAATATAACTCAAAGAGCGTTTTGACATCGGATAAGAAATTAAAATTTTTATTTCGTAACGAATGCTCCAGTGACATGAACAGATGGTAGTCCA
>KK502545.1:384301-400740 GCA_000688735.1 Glossina austeni | reverse complement strand
CTTGTTGTTTCCGTGGCACTTAAACCGGCGTTAAAATGGAAAAGTACACAATTACGAATATGGCTCTCAGAAGGTACAATGTCCGCCATTTTATTACAAGGCTACAAAAAAAATTTATATTGTTGGGAATAAATTACTAACAAACTGGTTGAAGAATAACATCAAAAAAAGTATGCTTACACTTGTCTGGTTGCCGCAGGTCTAATGAGAAATACTATCTTGCGAAAATAATTGATTAGTTACTATTTATAAATATTTATTTGCAAAAACTTTTGTATTCATAAATACAATCATAACGTAATTTATACAAACGTTCAAAACAAAAGAGACAATTTACGATGAAATCTGCTTTCTTTTCTCTATAACAATTATAATAAAATATTTTTAGTAAATTGACGCATTTGCAAAAATAAGTGAATTCAGATCGAAAGAAAAAACATTAATTTCTAACATTTTAAGTTTTTTAAAGCAAGTTTTATTTCAATTTTTTTTTTTTTAAAGAGTTAACAGCTATATTCGGTCTGGTTTGAATCTGTTAATGCCCATCACTAGTGAACGGTATTTGATTGAAAGCCACCGCAAATGTTCATTCATTCAGTACAACGTACATACCGTCATCGTATCTTTGTACGGAAAGAATTTATAAATGCAAGCCAATAGTCATTTACTTTACCAAATTTATATACGCTTTTCTTCTCTTTTTGTTTTGGTCGACCTCATCGACCTCGCCAATCATCCTGATCAAGGGGATGGACTCCGTTTCTTCTCTGTTCAGATACGTTGTGAAGGGACTCTGTAGGCTGTGCGTACGTCGGTTGCTTAACTTTTCCCAGTCTTGTCCTTTCTCATATGGCCTCCTGTTATTTTTTGCTGAAGTGGTCAAGGTTGCGAAAATTGAATTATAAAGTGGAAACTTGCTTTATTGAAGTTCATGGCCCTCGATGAGTTTTAAACATGAAGTCAACCCGTCCATAATCACGACCGCAACAAGCACAGAACTGCATTAAAAAAAAAATTTCGCGAAAGATATTCATTTTTAAAAGGCAAGAAGGTGTTTTATAACTTCAAAAGCCCAATCTGCCTATACATATATTGTTAAAAATTTTTTTTCTGCACGGTATATAAACAGTATATACGAAGAGCTAAAACCTGATGCCATATTTCCTTAAAGTTACAAGGGTTCCAATCAATCAAATAAACCACCTGTAATATGTTCTTCATATATTCTTCTTCATATATTGATTACAAGTGTTTGCTAACTCTCACTCGAAAATTTGCCCCAAACCGAATATAACTTTCTCCTTGTTTACATAAAATTTCGCAAGAAAATTACTGTTATTACCGAGTCAGTACATTGCCAAAAAAAAAAACAAGTAGGAAAATTATATTCGGTCGTGGCCGAATCTTTTATACCAGCACCGTGGTCCTAAAAAAAAGGAAAAGAACTAAATTTTTGTATTGCACAATATTAGGTGGGCAAGGCCGATTTTTTCTATTTTGAGAATAAAAGTGAAAATTTGTATATTGTATGTGTTCTACTTTATGATTAAAAAGCAAAAAACCCGAAAAGGAAAACTGTTCACAGTTTATGTTGTATAGGCTGGTGGACGTCGTAGGCGTGTTCTTTGAAAAGTTTGAGTCATTTCCAAATTCTTTTCCAAATTTGTAGGCAATATTTTTATTTTCGCTAATGGGAGAATGTTTACCACAGATGCTACATGGTTGGCCAGACGGACAGCTGGGCAGGAGGACATGCTTAGGCGCATTCTAACTGGCCAAGATGAGCTTTTTAAAGCTTGCTTCTGCGCATTATAAAGGTATTTGAAAAAAGACTTAAATTTTGTTAAACTATATCATTGGGTAGATGTGGTCAATTTTTCCTACTTTTGTATAAGTACTATAGCATTACCCATACAATACATGTTCAAACTTTTGTACATTTATCTAGTGTAGTTTTTGAATAACGTGCAAAAAACCGATTTTTTATTTGTTTTGAAAAACAGAGGTGTTCTCAGTTTACATGTTGGGGGCGTGTTCTTCGTTCAATTTGACCCATTTTCCAACATACCAACCTGCGTCAAAGAGCGTCCAAATTTGAAGTTAACAGTTTCATTTTTGTGAGCAGGATAATGTTTACAACACACATTACCCAGACGGACATGCTTAAATCTATTCAGAATTTGATGCGGATCGAGAACATATATATTTTGTGGGGCCTCTGAAGCTTCTTTTTGAGTGCCACAAGCAAAATGAATATGCCGCTTATCTTTCGGTGATGGGTGTAAAAAATAAAAAAAATATTCACTTTCCGTCATGACCAGAATTTTCTATTTAAACCTACAATTCAGATACAATAAAATTTATTCTGCTGTTTATACTGATCAAGAAAACATACAGTTAATGACCTCCCACAGGAATATTTCTATACATTACGCATATTTAACGAATTTAATGTATATAAAGACTACAAAAACTAGGCTAAAGTTTGAGTCACCTTAATGGGTATTCCAAATTATACAATTTATGTTTGAATCCAAAATGTCGTACATCATCATGGATTTTGCACGATTATGACACCTTTATATTTTCTTAAGGCAAAAAAAAAAATTATATTGAATTTAAAGCGAATCCTTGTTAACCTCCACCTTAAAACAACGTATAAAACTTACAAAATAATTTAATAATTCTATGCAATAATATTGTGGTTATGTCCAGCTTTTTGATGGTCGTGCAAAATATTTGTATATAGTTCTAGATTAGCTTCTGTTTCAGAATTTAAGCTTGCGTTCTTTTCTCTTTATCTAAAACTTGTTCTTGGACTCGCTAAGTCCCTTACATGTTTTGTTTGGCTTTCTTTTTTGATTTTGGCATTAGCTTCTTTTTTGTTAATATTCCACTTCATTTCTTCCATTTGTTCTATTTTTCTTCTTGTTGTACCCTACACCACTTGTGGTACAGGGTATATTAAGTTCATGCCGCAATTTTTATGAAAAAGTTACGAAATTGATTTTAGTTAGTAGTAAATTGTCGTTTCTATCTTAAATCAAGATAGTGTCAGAGTAATAAATGAGAAAATTAAATATTCAATGTAAAATTTGACCAATTAAGAGCTCTGAAAAGTTGTCAGTGTCAAATCAACAGTTGATGTACACCATAACTTTTTAATTTTTTTTAATTTTTAGCAATCTAAAGCATATTCATGGCAAAAGCGTTGCCACTTTGGAACTCGATGTGCGAACCTAAATGAAGAATCTAAGTGCCGAATTTTAGATTAATTTTAAATTTTCTGGCAATGGAATTTTCCACGAGTGACGAAGGTTAGACAAACATGGCTAAATTGAGCTTGAGGCTTTCTTTAAACGAAAATATGGTTACTTTAGATTCTCTAAAGTGTATTTTTATGAAAGAGTGACAAAACCGCTCACTCTTAGATAAGGATTGTAAAAGAACTTACTTATATACTAAGGTTGAATTAAAAAGTCTTGTATTCCACATGTCAGTAACGGATTGGTATAAATAAAAAATCAATTTTAGAATAAATCTTCTTTACAGAATTTCCAACGAGAAAATTTTTTTTTTTTAATCATGGTCAGAAGGGATAGAGGAAAGAAATAGGCAGATACTGGGTAATCTCTGCCCAATCGATAATTGTTATGCTTTTAACGACTGAGCACCCATTACGATTAAAGTAAGTAAGCTTTACCACACTTGAGATTTGATCCCGTCAGCTCTGACTTGGTAGTCGCGATTCTTATCTAATAGGCTATTCTTGGGGATTTAGAAAAGCACAGATAAAAAATGTCATTCAAATTCCAACGTTCTGTAATTAAGTCATTTCAATTTGAACGAGACCCAAATCAATAAAAACATTGCATTTTTAGATGAGGGTTGTTTGCGCTTATGCTTAGCAAAAACTCGTACAATCAGCCAAAGCCCAATCTTTTTAATTAACTTCTTAATGCGAGATGTGTGCAGTTTGTGTGGATGTACGTAGCATCCAAAACAACTTAAAATAGAGCTCCTTATCCTCCTTATAATAACAATCGATTTATAATAATTTTCGGAGTCGATTTAAGCTTGTCCGTTTGCCTGTTGTCCATCCACGTAACTTATGTTCTGAGATATTTTGATGAAATTGGGTGTAAGAACAAATCCCATTGAAAATAGATTGGATCCAACTTCTTTTATAACCAGTTTTTCGATTGAAACAGTCGAGTAATAGTAGTCCGGGAAACTAAATTGATGTAAAAAATTTGGATAATAACCATTCCTACGAAATGTAACCCTTTATATAGCAACAAAGCCTAATTTTTAATATTTTATAGAAAAGTCAGTACATATATTAGTAAATATAATAAAAGAATTGGGTATATGAACTGAAAATTGCAGCGTAAATTACTTGACAATACGATTGATAAACATTCCAATCTAAAATATTCGCAACAGCAAATCTGCTTTCTTTAAAAAATGATTAATTTTATATGTTAACTGCACTTAAACACTTTGATCTTAAACTCGATATAAGTTTATGCCTATAAAGGGATACTTGCATTTTTGTTTTTACAAGCTGAAGTAAAATTTTTTATAGTCTAAGTATAATGCTGTACATAGCCATAGCGTTGTATTCCAGACGGACTTGAGTAATAAAACAAAATGAGTATTCATGGGTCCTATGCTCCAATGCCAAGGTAACATTTTATGTAGTACGGTATGACCTACATACAGAATAATGGCATTCATACCGGCCGCTTCAAAAGGATATCCTTGCCACCAGTATTTGACATCGATGATGTAATAAAGCAGGCTTAAAGAAATAAATGATAATGCAGTGGTTACGCAAACAAATGAGAATGACCTGAAAAACATGCACACAATTATTTAGTTCGTAAATATTCTAAAGAGAATAGGATTTTTTACCAAAGATTTTTATTTATGGGTATGAAACCATTTTCGGAAGAGAAACCGCTTAATGCTCCTCCTAATAATGCTAAAATCACAGACCATATTAGCCACCTACTGCTACGAGCTCGCCACGTGGTGTAAGTGAGAATAATGACACCAGCCAATAGTCCAAAAAACACTTGTACGATGGTTAGTAAACAGCCTATGGAAAGTTGTCAATATCACTTTCATTAACTTTTCTCCTATTAGATTTTTAAATACCAAAAACTCCTTCAGGATCAAATGGTTTTGTATCGTAAATATACTTAGCGGTTGGATTTTGGTATATGTGCCTGTTACCCAAGATCAGAAAATCGATATACCCGCTAGCCCCACCGATGCAGTTCAAATATTCAGCATTGGAATGTTTGCCACCAGGACCCAAGTAACCTCTGGAAATTTGAAAATAAATTGAAAGGCAAATCTATATCAAAATAAAAATTTTCTTCGCAGTAACAAACCTCGGACAATGCGGTACATTTAGGCCAAAAATCGTACACAAATACACTGCTATTAGGAAAACCACTATCAAAGACTCGCCTCGCATTATAATCAAATCTTGAAACTTACGTTTCCAAGTTATCTAAAAGGAATTTGTAAGAAATATTCTATTTATTTAACATTAACATTTGAAATTAACCTGAGGTTCAATTATTACGCGTTCACTGAACTTCGTATGCGCCAAACCACAGATTAAATAGGCTACGCCGAGTCTTTGTAACACTCCCATAATACGTAAATTCTCCAACTTTGGTCCATTTATTGAATTCAAACATAACCCAATTGAAAATAGTTTTAAAGATCTCTAAAATCACGAGAATTTCATAATTCTGTACAAATACGAAAATTGTAAGAGAGGAGAATATACCCAAAGGATTCTCAGGACTATGCGGTATTTGGTAACATCTCTGCTTATTTGAGACTGAATGGAAATCGGTATACAAACACCCATAATCCAAAGAAATGATGGGAACACTATGTCAGCTAAATGCAAGCCATTCCAAGGAGCATGTTCTGTCCACCAATAATGACCACCGTTGTTCACAAAAATCATCAAAACTATGGCTAGACTATTATGAAAAGAACGTAACTATCTAGATTTTAACATCTGAATTGTACGTTAGATATACCCCCTGAATGTATCCAGACAACGTAAACGATTACGTTGTCCTGCAGTGCTAATGTTTACACCACTTGAACTTACGGTGCTTAAAATCTCTTCGTAATAAAAGCTTCGCCAAGCACATAACCCGATCTTAAGCACTCCCATAATTAGAGCAAGTAATATGAACACTGTCAGGATTGCTATGAGAAAAATAAAATAAAGAATTATATCGAAAAATAACATTATTAGCTTACGGTAATAAATATTAACCGCTTTCTTATCCGTGCACCACTCGCAGTTACCATTCGCATCAAGAGTAAGATTATAAACGCCAAACTCTCGATAATTTAGGTTTTGATACTCGCATAGCGAAGTTCTGAAAAAGTATATTACAGCTTTAATAGGGAAAATATTTGCTAATGCAAGTCTTACACATTATTGAAAGCATAGCGACCTACATCCTGGTCAATTAGCTTAAATTTTATGGGATAGGCAACATTTAGGGTTAAATTATCATTATAATGATGCGGAAGTAAAGTTTTCACTTTCGTATAAGGACACTTAAATAAACCCAAAATTTGAAAATTTATTCGACCAAAATTTTATTTCTTCTCACCGAATAACAAGCTTCGGATAAACTATATAAATATGTGGCTTTGGAAAAGTGAGATTTTAATATCAGATACGCTTCATCCACTTTTAAAGAGCGCATATTTAAGCCGCGCCATTCCGGAGTTGTATACTCTACAAATTCAAGCATTTAAAAAACAAAACACTTTAAGAATACTTCTAAATCTTTATCAAAACCACTTGGACTTTTATTTACGCAAATTGCAATTTTTTACTGAATGTAATTAATACTTAATAATTTAATTCTATTTATTAATTTATTTTTTTTTTCGGATGTTGAGTTAAGACGGGCTAAGTTAATAAAATTTGTAGTTTATATATCCAGATAATAAACAGTGTCCATTATTAGCACGAAATGTATATACAACACAAAAGAAAACTGCGGCCATGATTATTAAAGCCATTATGTTAGGTATAATTGTAGATTGTTGAGTTGTTGAAAATGATGTGAAAATAAATAGTGTTGCAAACTTTGGCTGAAAAAAAAAAATGTATAGAGATAACTTATGATTGAAACCTGTGACATTAGATGCACAACAGATCCGCTACAAGCTTCGCAAATATCACGTGGTATAGCCCGAATCATTTTTAAATATACTCTATCTTAGGTGTGACCACTTGTGTGTCTATAAAAAGTTTTAATTTCCTAGGAATGAAAGGAAGCCTCGGATGAGGGTTTGAACTTAAATGTGGGATTTATTTAATCGAAAAGGCGATTGGATTTGGCACGCGCAATTTCTTTAAGTTCATCATTTAGTTGTTGAAAGATGTGGTTACGAACTGCTCGTATTGCTTCATTGGGAGTATATTTGACAGACGAAATTGTGCCATCAACTTGAGCTCTTTTTGCTTGAAACTTAGTTTTTCATTTAAAAAACAGCCGCAGTGACCAGGTATCCAAACAAGATGACAGTCGTTCACTTAAAATCCATATAACATTCTGTGTATATCAAACACATACTGATTAACTGCATATCTTTTATTTATTAGCAGTAGAGCTAACTTACCATCAGAAAAAACAACAAATTTTTGAAGACCATCCATAATAGCTGCCTTAATGACATGTCTGATGGCAAGCAATTCAATAAAAGTCGAGGAAAATTCCTTCGCAATTTTGACTTTGTGTACTATTTTAAACAGATGCTTTACTACCGGGAAGCTAGATACATTGTCACTAACGGGATCCTCAGTGACGTATATATCACCACCGTTGTTGTAATAAACAAGATGCTTTTTTTCACATAAGATCTTCAAATAAAAGATCGTTTATAGGATGTTCATGAAGACTCTACTTTTATTGGTAACAAAATTTCAGAGAGGGATTGAATAATGGAGTTTTTCATAACAAAATGGGTAGCTGCAAGAGACAGTATCACTGAGAGGTATGACTTTCTTGAAAAACAAAGCCACACCCACAACCGGTACAGGACCAAATTGCAAATGAACCCCTAGGCCATCGCAAACATAGGTAAGCTTGGCAACCGATAATAATTAACAACGATTCATTTTCGAGTCAAAATGACTTTTTAGAGTTAAGAGCTAGTTTAAGTACGACATTGGTAAATCACGTGCATTAAGCATGGTAGCTTTAATGGATTTTAAAGAGTCCGATAATGAGAATAAGCGATAGACGTCATTTAGGTTCTTGCAAACAACTCTGAGCGGGTTAAACAGCTCATAATTATATTTACAATGACTTAGCTTAACCAAGGTAGAGTGCCTAGAGAAGCGGTTAGGGACATTAAAACTTATTTCACCAAGTAATGACGGCGACTCAATAGCACCATTAATTAATTTGATTGCGTAGCAAACGCCAAGAACAAATCTACGTTTTTCAAGAGACGGTAAGGACAAAAGAAGCAACCTATTTTCATAGGGGGGAAGAGAAGCAGATCCCAACCTAAATTCCTAAGAGCAAACAACAGGAATTGCTTTTGAATAGATTCAATTGAGTCTACATAGCACCTATATGAAGGAGACCACACAATAGAAGCATACTCAAGTGTAGGTCTAACCAAACACATATACAGCCTTTTGGTAATATAACGATCATCAAGCTCTTTGGACCACCTCTTTATAAAACCAAGCGCGGACCTAGCTTTGCTTAAAGAGAACTCAACATGCAAGTTAAAACGTAACCTATGGTCAACGAGAACGCCTAAATCTGTAATCGAATCGACGTCCTCCAACTTGTGCGAGTCTATAAAATAGTGGGTAATGAATGACTTTCTTCTTGAGAAAGAAAGCTTCTTACATTTATTTAGGTTTAGTGTCATATAATTCGATGAGCACCATGCAACCAAATTATTCAGGTAACTTTGAAGCTGATGTGATTGCGATTCAATGGAGACGGAAGAAAACGATCAGCGTACATTAAGATCTGGCTGGATTTAATCACCGAGGGCAAGTCATTAATGTATAGATTAAATAAAATGGGTCCTAAGTGGCTACCTTGCGGTACGCCTGACGTAAGGGGGAATTCATATGAGGTGGTGAAGTTAAACAAAACCCTGAATGACCTATTATGCAGATAAGGGATTATCCATTTCACTAAATGGGAAGGGAAGCCAGAGGCTTGAAGTTTCAAGATAAGTAGTTTATGGTTAACCAAATCAAACGTTTTGCTAAAATCAGTGTATATGACATCAGTCCGAGAGCCACTAGAAAGGGCTTTGAAAACATGACAAGTAAACTTTAACATATTGGTGACCGCAGATCTCCCCTTTCGAAAGCCATGTTGGAGCGGAGAAATATACTCTTGTCACAATTCGCTCGAATAGTTTAGGCAAGACACTCAACTTGGCGACGCCTCTATAGTTTTCAAAAACTTGTCTACTCCCACTTTTGTGAATAGGAATAAGAAAACTACTTTTCCAACACAAAGGGACACCTAAACACCTAAATTCAAGGAGTGATTAAAAATCTGTGAGATAACACCACATAACTCAGCAGCACAAGATATAAACATACATGATGGAATTCCATCATGTCCAGGCGCACAACTGTATTTTAGGGAACTCAACCCTTTGAAAACGTCATCTTCAGAAATGGCCAAATTAGGTATGGAAACCAAGTTAGTTATGGGATATGGGTAGTTTGCTGATACATCGAAACTAGCAGTCGAAAAGTTTCGAGGGAAATACTCAGCAAACAGATTTGAGATTTCAAAATCATCCTAAGAATCATAGCCATTAAAAGATACATGCAAGGGAAGCGTAGAAATTTTTCTTTTTGAGTTAACAAATTTAAAAAAGTATTTCCGATTAGCAAATAGAGAGGATTTGATGAACTGACCAACGAGTAAGCAAAATAGTCACGAGCAGAGCCACTTTTCGAGTATTTTTTGAATAGCGTGTTTTTTCTATTCTTGTGATATTTAATTATCTTATTAAACCACGGGGGACATCTGCTTCGAGGACGGCACTGCTTGATCGGAACAGATGCAGCAATAGCTAGGTTTAATCAATTGTAGAACGATGACAATAGGCTTTTAATACTTACGGTTGAGAAATCAAGCCTCAAATGTGACAGATGATATCTTAACAATACAATATTGATTTTACGAAAATCATAATAATTGCTTGAAAAGGTTGGAGCTGGAACATTAAGGCAGTTCAACGAACCATCATACATGTGATGAAAGGAACTGCACACATGCACCGAAAAAAAGATTAGCCATTATCGAGAGATTATCCACAGCAATTGAAAAGGATGCAGATACAATTAAGAAATCATCTGCATATTGAAAATTATGTGTATTATCATCTTCAAGACTGCAAATTAGCAACAAATAGATTGAAGAGTATGGGGCTCAAGCAACTGCCTTGTGGAATAACACCGAATACTTCGACTTTGCCTATACCCGTTTGGAACACACGTTTGGATAAAAAGTTTAGTATCCACGGACGTATTTGAAGAGGAATTGAAAAGCTTCAAAGCTTCAAGCTACCAAGCTTCACCAAGTTGACACAATCATAGGCTTTGCTGATATCCAGGGAAAGCATAACAACCATTTTACCAGCTTTCTTTAGACTAGCAATGAGAAAAGATAATTCATTAACGCACATGCTCGTAGATTTTCGTTTTTGATACGAATAAGAGCGAGTTGGAATAATGTTCCCAATTTTCAAGAAATCTGCTAGCCTCTCCTTAACCATAAGGTAATAATCCTTATGAATACAGATGTTAGCGAAATGGTTCTGAAGTTGTTTAACTCATTTAAAGCTTTACCTAGTTTAGGAATGGGAACAACTCAGATACATCGCTAATCTAAGGGTATAAAATTAACCAGCAGTTACTAATTGCATATAACAGGATAGTTAAGTTTCCCCCAGAAAGTGCTCTGACCATGTCATACTTAACTCCACCACAATTTGCAGCGGTAGCTCGCTTTTTGGAATGTAAAACATACATTAAATCACGTAATGAGAAGAGTGTATTGTTGACACTACTGAAAGGAGATCAAGGTATTGTAATCTGGTTTACATTTGGAATATAGCTCTTGAGCATATCTAAGTTCCTTTTATTATTATGATTAAAATGTCGATGACCATTGATATAATTCCAGAAAAAATGCGAGTTTCCATTTCCACACAACTCTTTAATAATGGTAGATCTATGCGTCCTTTTCGTCTTTCTAACTGCAGACTTCCATTCCATCAGTGTTTTCTTATATTCAATGAAGTTCACTGGATTGGCGTATTTATTCATTTTTTTTCTTGCAGCTTGGTGTTTGCGAAAGAGACTTGACAGAGAAGAATTCCACCAAAGTTTAGATGAGAAGGACTCAATATCAGAAAAGTTGGCTCTGGTACACTTGATCTTAGACTGAAAAGCACTTTGAATTGATGATAGACCGGAAGAAAGATCAACTTTAGACAGACGGTCCATAAGGAATCTACGTGAAATGAAATTTTCTATTTTTTTAACGGAATTACTGCAAGTGTGAAATAAAATGGGAAAGTGTCGACTTTTGCCAGTTGAGACATTAATTGTATTCCAGTTGAATGATAAAATAATTGAATTGAAAAAAGTTACATTCAAGGCACTGCTCGTTGTGCGACCACTCTGATTACAGTAAAAAGTAGAATTGCCATTATTTAAAAGATGGAAAGTGCCTTTGTTGGTCGAGAGCTGACCGCCATACAATCAATGTAGAGCGTTGAAATCTCCAGCTAGAATCATATTTTGTTGAGCATCAGGAAAATCATATAATGCATGAATTTCATCACAAAAACTTTGTACATCAACACTCCGTGGAAAATGGCATGATACTGCGAAAGGACTCGGTTTAAGATTCACGGTTTTGATGATAATAATGTCACCAGCACAATTGTAGGGAATACAGCTGAAATTGACACCTTTCTTGACTAGTACACTAACATCACCACATCATCATCACGGCATTTGGTGGCTGAAATATAACTGGAAATTTTAACTTCAAAAAAATTGTCATCTTTCAGAAAAACTCCACTTAAGATGTAAAACTCAGTATTATTTGAGTTCAAGTATAAATCTAAGAATTATAAGTTACGCCGAACACTTTGAATATTATAATGCAAGAAAGAGATCATAGTACTAGGCACTTGATCGTAGCGAGAATTAGCCCAATAAGACATTTTTTCTTCTGAGGGATCATCGGGCGGATACAGTCTTTAATCGCAAAAATTAATCTATAAATTTCCGAAGAACACAATATGTTGTTCTAAATTACTGTACATCTTGTTACACACGGCTTTGGGGGTGAGCTGAGAGAAAGCTTGGAAACAACATATTTCCTTTTAACGACCCCATTAAATTTTATTTATTTATTTATATGTATTCTGACAACAATATAAAGACCTTTAAGGGCCAATTGAAGTAACTACAGCTAACACACAGTGCAATTCGCACTTAACCGTTAAAGTTTACTAAGATTAAAATTATTAAACAGCAGGTCCCATTGTGGTAGCATCCCTTCTTATTCCTTCTATCCATTAATTTATTTATCTATTTATTTATTTTTTTTTTTTGAGAATCGCTAACAGACCCTACTTAATAGCATGTCACCTACTCCCACAATCCAATATATTAGGGAAATACAGACCCTAGTAAAACAACGGAATAACATATTATACACTATAAAACTGTGGTAAGATACCTAAGTAGCTTAACACGGAAGGCTTTATTAGAATGCGAAAAAATTCAGTCCAGGGATAGGTAATTCCAGCATCGCGCTACGCGTACCAAAACAGATCTATCAAAGCAACTACATCTAATCAAAGGTATAGTGATTTGTGTATTCCTAGTGGAGTTCATCAAAACAAATTTAGAGCATAGATTAAGAAGTAGGCTGCATTTGACTACTGCATAAAAATGCACAAGAATACGCCATAATGAGAATGTTGCAAAAGTTGCTTAACATACTCAGACACATGCTCCCTGCCACGTAAACCATATATTAAGCATGCCGTAGAATATACAATTCGACTAAGCCTCAAAAAGTTACTAGCAGTAGTATTAGCAACCACTTCCACCTCATACAGGACTTCGCGCATCAATAGAGCATGAGCAAGTCGGAGTTTAATCCACTGCGTTAAATAGGTGGTATTAGAATAGATAGATTGTAAGGTACCTACAACTTGTCCATGAATGAATTCAATATGTTTCTCAAAGGTGAGGTAAATTTTTCTTTGTTGGAATCATATTAACATTCTCATTATCATCCTTGGCCAAAATGGCCAAGCGGGACCAGCTCTCCAATGGAGGGAAGCTCTCATCGTAGGAACTATCATCCAGACATTGAAAGAAGCTTGAAGAAAACTACTCTTTCACTTCTTTGTAGGAAAAAATTTTTGATGGCCATAATCTTGTTGATAGTTAACTCCCGCTCTCTGTTCGGACAAGACTTGTTCAGAGTGTTGTGTTCACTTGAACCCCAGGACAGACATCTCACCATTTCACAGTTTTCGGTACACTTAGGAAACCTGCCACAACTAAGGCACCTGCTCTCCTTGGCTTTGCATAACTTCAACAAATGCCCATATCTGCCACACTTAAAGCATTGCTTTAAGCTGGGTAGAAAGTAATCAACAGAGGGGTTACAAAAATGGAGCTTGATAGACTTGGGGAGAACTTTTGATAATCCAATCTACCTCATATTCGACAGGCATGTTACGAATAATTCCGAACCTTTCCGCGAAAGCTCTCGCAATGCACGCTTTCAACTTCTTCTTGCTAAAATCATTACTTTTAATAAAATTGTTCGTACTAAGAGCAGAGATGAGCAGTAATTTGGCTCTACGTTTACTAACCGTCTTTAGTTCTTCTAAACTATTAATATTGAAACATTTGAGATAATCATAAAAAACAATATCTGAAGTGATATTCATACGTATACGCTCGACATTTTCACAAGTTTCAAACAAAACGAAGAAATTGCATGGCAAAGTATAGTCATAAAAATTAGAAAACTATTTAATATATTGTTACAAATTTTCGCTTTTCTACGATACAGTCCGTATCACTGCATCGTGGATATTATTTTCAAGAGCAATACACTTCAGAATTCTTTTAACTCTAAGTTTCTTTATTTACAATCTATTCTTTAAGACTTGGATTTATACTTTACTTTGGCAATACTCTCGACTTGCCTTCCGCAAATGGTTTACTTATATACATTTTTACAAGCATGTTACTATTACCCAACTTTATGGCTTCATTTTAAATTCGTTAACCTGCTTCTCTGCTAATCGTTTCCCTCGGCCGGCAACTGTATGACGCGCCGCGCATGTGCACCTGGGTTCTTCCCTGTCTGTTTTCCAGCTAATCTTTTTCGCCGGCCGGCAGCTACATGACGCGCCGCGAATATGCACTAGGGAATTTATTATTTACGAAAAGCAATTAGCATTAACCGGATTTGGGATTTTCGTAACAATATGTATTTTTAAAAAGGAGTTTATAAAATTGCAAATAGAAGAATAATTTTTCACTCGTACATGATGATATAGAGATTTATATCAATTATTACTGTTTTTTAAGTTGAAACAAGCAAAAAAAACAAAATTTTTTATTCCTTTTTAAATTTTTTTTTTTTTTTTTTTTCTTAAATTTTCTTCCTTTTTTCACTAACACAGAAAAGATACGACAGAAAAAATTTTTCAGCTGTCGTTTATTAAATGAATATAGAAAAGAATAGTAATAATAATAATAATAATAATAGGAATAATAATAATAAAATTAGATCCGCATTTGAAAAAAAAATTAGTTACGATACTAAAAACCAAGCTCAACTTAATACATAAATGCAAAGATATCAATACTTGGGCTATATTAGTAGTGAAATGAACTAAATCAAGTGATCAGGGCAGTAAGAACCCCCGTGTACAAGTATGCTGTGCACCATTCGCGTATTGCCAATGCGCGAATCAACCTACCACACCAAATTGGCAGTCGTAGGCTAGCGTACCTACTGAGTTTACATGATGCACAGGTCACAAATTTAACGATGTATTTTAGGTCGCAAAGCGTATCCATAAGACGCCAAACAACGTACTAATCCACCAGCACTTGCTGTGTAATTGGACCCAAAAACAATTACACTGAAATCATACGAATGAGGTGGGAAAGATACAGTAGACCTGCAGAATACATATCGATGATTAATTCGAGGAGAGCTGCTTTTTGGGACGAAAGGATTTATTGTAGCTATACAAGGTAAAATATTATCCTCACAATATTACCAACGGCATATAATGAAGCAACAAATATAAACAGACTTACGCCGGAGATGCAGAAGCCGTATAGAAACAATAGACCATATTATTGCCGAGTGCGCAACACTTGCTAGCACGGCATACCTGAATAGGCACAACCAGGTATGTAAAATAATACATCAAGTATTGTGTAAGAAACACAGTATACAAATACCGCCGGTCCCATATTGCAAGTATCCGCCAGCGTCTGTAATAAAAAATGGGAATGCCGCGATGTATTGGGACGGACAGGTCATAACTGACCGTGCAGTGAACGCTAATAAGCCGGACATAGGTGTACTAAATTGGCAGAACAAGGCGATCGAGTTTGTAGACGTTATAATCCTGCTCAAACAAAATACACAAATAGCATACTCCAATAAGATTGCCAAATATACGGAAAGGGCACAGGATATGAAAAGTATGTACAATATAGAAAAAGTCACTATAATTCCAATCGTGATGTCTTGTACGGGAGTAATGCCAAAAATTGCTATAAAAGGACTTAATTACTTAGAAATTCATAACATACTTGAAAAGGTACAGAAAGCAGTGCTGCTCTCTACAGTGGCTTTGACACGTGCATTCTGGCAATATCAGTAAATACAAGTGCTAGAGTAATATTAACAATACACACCGATAGCGTCAAGAGAAAATTATAAAGCAGCTGAACCCTTAGTATTATACACCTGGAGATGGGTGAGTTCCAAGCCGAGAGCAGAGGAATGTAGATTTCATAATAATAATAATAATAATTGATTAAAATTATTTTAAAATTGTGAAGTACACCAATCCATACTATTTTAATAAAATTTCTCAACGTTTACAATCTCATCTCAATGGGCATGTCGCTCAAGCTTCTCGCACAAGCGTGTCAATATTTTCCCCATCTCATAACACCCAAGCCGTGAACCCTACTATTCCAAGTAGTGATGATATTTGCTTGACGGCAGTTCCTCCTAGGAAAGCATTATTTGTGTCAAGACTGGCACCGGAAACATCAGTAGATAATATAAAAAGCTATCTGGCGG
>KK502545.1:333241-381284 GCA_000688735.1 Glossina austeni | reverse complement strand
GAAAATTAATTGTTGTGAACTATTATCGGTTGCCAAGCTTATGCATGTTTGCGATGGCTTAGGGTTCTGTACCGGTTGTGGGTGTGGCTCTGTGCTAATTGTGTGCATGCTTTTTTTTTCTTTTTTTCCTTTTTTGTTTTATTGTACTTATACTAAGTTTTTTTTAATAATAATTAATTTAAGATTTACTTTAAGAGTCATTGGAACGCGACTGCTGTTTGTTTTAGTTGAGTTCTGCATAAGTGGAATAAATAAATAAATATGTGGCGGTACAATTTCTTTAGAGAACATGACAGTTTATTACTTCTATGGAAAGTACACGAAATGATAGTAAATGCAGTGTACTGTTAGTAGATGAGAATATAAAGAGGTTTCATGGCTAAATAAATTCCTATAGCAAAGTTTTGAAAACAATTTTGGAGGCGTCAATAACAAAAGGCCATAAATACATATATTTTATATTTTCTATATTTTACTATATATATGTATAGCACATGCTATACATACATACTATATAGTATATATATATATATGTATATATATATATATATACATACTATATATATACATACGAAAATACATCAAGGAACTGTAAAACCATTTATGTATGAATTTCTTCGCAATTGTTTGCAGTACTTTCACCATGATATATTGACCAATTTTGTTCTTCAGCACTGGCAAATAATAAATAAACAATATTGCCTCCGATATTAAGATAAGCTGCCAACCAAAATACTATATGCCATTGAGAGAAGGTCTCATTATGATTGATTATCAATCCAACAACGTAAGGAGCTAAAAATCCACATATATTAGCGGCAGAATTTGTAATTCCGTACATGGTACCGGCGTAACGAGGACTTAATGAAATGTGATTCATTTGATTGCCGGCGTAAATTGCTCCGGCAAATGACCCGACGCCAGCCAACATAAACGTAACCCATTCCCAACTACAACCAACGTAAAATACGCCAATTAATCCTAAAGATGGTATTATTGAAGCAATCGAATTCCACAGCTTATAAGAATTAATTAAAGATATGTAACGCTTTCTCAGCATCCAATCGGCTAGAGCCGAGCAAGCTATTCCCATCAGCCACGATGTTAGATAGGGTACAGCATTTAATAAAGCGTTTGATTCTATGTCATAGTGTAGAATATTATTCATATACGTTGGCAATTCGGTGAGTTGTGTGTAAAAGGCCCAGCTTTGCCCATACTGTGTTATTAATATAGCCCACAATGGAATGGAAGTTAAAATCGAGCACCAAGGTATTGAATGAGTGGGAACTTGATTAATGGTATCGATGTTACAAAATCTACGTCCTGATAATTTTGTTAAATGCATGCTGTTCTCAATGTACACGCGTTCTTTAGTTGAAATCCATGGATGCATCGAAGGTTTATCATACACCAGAAACATCCAAAATATAAACCATATTAGTCCCATAGCACCGAATAAATAGAAAGATAACGGCCAACCTCCAAGAAAATTAAGTGAACAAAGCCATCCAGATAAGGGCAGAGAGATAACTGTACCAATATTCGATCCAGCATATACAATGGCAGCAAATTTATTTCGCTCCAATGGCGGTATCCAATAGGCTAACATTGCATGCATAGCTGGATAAGTAACACCTTCGCCCATGCCCTCCAAAACTCGGACTAAGATTAAAAATGGCAGATTCCAATAGGCAACTATTGGTGTCAACATAGTGAAGATTGCAGTAAATAATACGCCGTAACCATATATAAGTTTACCACCAACTATCTCGGCCATACGTCCGCCAGGTACTTGTGTTAATACGTAACCGTAAAAAAATGATCCCAATACTAGACCCTGTGTAGATTCATCCCAAGCAAAAGCCCCGTCTGCTAAAATTGTCATATTTTTCTTATTATCCGCAGGACAAGTCTCATCGATCATCGCACTAGTGTTTACATGTGGAATTGCACTTTGATTAACCATCGCCACAATGGCAACTGACAAATTTACGCGCATAGCATAAACTATTGCAAAACCTAAAAAGCCCATGAAACCGAACACTGTGCGTGCCTTAGGGAAATCGCCATCTTCTGTCCAAATATATACAGAATTGTAATAACTTTATATTTACACCAAGTTATAATTGGTTTTATTTATGTGAATTACCTTCATTATTAAAAATTAGTGGTGTATTTGCATTGCCTGCATCTTCATCCGCCTCCACTTCGTCTTCCTCTACCTCACCGTCTTCCACCGGATAAATTTCATTATTATCATAACTGTTTTGAATTCGGTGAAATATGACATTTTCCGTACTGTCATCATTGTTGGCATAACTAAAGCCTCTTATCTGGCTTGTCTGATGTACATGAAGAGTCATTTATTAATTGCGAAATTATTGGTAGAGTATACACGCACGTATGCATCTACAGAACTATTATAATTATGCATGAAAACTCAAATTTGGATTAAGCGCTTAAAACTGCTTAAGTATCTGTTTAGAAACGACTAACGAAAGAAGAGAGAAACAAACAAACGGAGCTGAATAGAAAGTCAAGGTTTAACGTGAAAGCATTTTTTTTTTATTTTAATATCCGCTAGCAACAACAAAACAAAAGAAAAGAAAACAACATAATGCATACACAGTAATACACAAATGACTGAATACGAAGAAAGAAATACGTTCGTAGTATTTTATGTATTTATGTTAATATGATCAGAAAAAATATGCCTATTGACATTTGTAGTTTTTTTTTTCCTCTGATGATAATGGAAGTCCACTTTATTTTAATAATAAAGTCTAATACTTTTATATTTCACTTTCCAGTGAATCTGGTTCTAAATAAGTTCTCGTTCGTTTTTTACTTTTTAGACATTCTTTCCTGACATTTTATCTGGAATACAAAAGTAACGTAGGCACAAAAATGCAGGGCTTGCAAAAGGAACATTGCGCTCATTTAAGGCGAACGTGTTGTTGCCTTTATCTACATCTAAGTTTTGTGTGCAATATAAGCATATACTCCTTTTGTATAGCGACAGATATAGCAGTTTTTATAAAGCTAATGGAAACATATTTAAATTACTTTAGTTTTATTTCCTTTCGGGAGCATTTATTTATGTATGTAGAAAAGAAGTCACACATGGAATGATGGTCCGTATCATAATAAAAGATAATATATAAAAATATGACTTCAGTCTCTTCAGTTAATTGCAGATGTGTCGACAATCAATGGCTTTCTAAAAATTGTAAAATAATCCACACAATTTTATTGTTTATGATTAGGAATTTAATTGGCAAAAATGCTTCCAATAGGAAAAATGATGCTTTTTAGCACACCATTAGAAACGAAGGTTTCGTAATGATAACGTTCATCCATAGTTACATATGATTCACTTGTCGGTGATTTTGATTTTAGTGGCGATAAATTAACGCGAAAGCAATTTATATAGAACAGTTTGCATGTTAGCGCTGCTATAAGATCATACGCGCACGAATGATTCTCATGCCATATCGTTGCACATGCAAATTCCAATGATTCCATTTTTATTAATCCTATGCATTCTTTATTAGTGCGAAAAGCGTGAAGCATTATAATACCGTTAACATAGGGTCCTAGATGTTCGTGACAAAAATCATCTACCATTATAGCTATTGGACCGTTATTATTATTGAAATTGATTGTGTTAGCTTTTAATCTTTTAAGGTTTTCAGCAGCTTCCACGAAACTAGCATTATTGTTTTCCGCCAGTTTTCGAGTATTTAGTACATTTTGCAGCTTCTTTTTGAAAATATCTTTGATGCATTCCTCGACCAAAACGGTGGCTATCGCACCACATCTAAAGGATTGCGGATCCTCTATGGTTTTTGACATGTGATATACAGCAGCATTAATATCACTATGTTCAAAGAGTACCATTACAGTAGTGACTTTGTTAGACGACTCAAAAGTTTCAGTTTGCTGATATCAATTACAATAGAAAATTTTATTTTACATGCTTATGATATTATAAAATAAGATGTTTTTACCTTACAGACATTGGATGTATCATAATGCAGATCTTTTAACATAGCTTGCGTTAACAAATTTGTTGACATATTTCCTAAGCAGAAGTTGTAGTTATTTTCTTTATTAAATTATGACTAAAAAAAAGATAGGACACTACGAATTAATAAATCATAATATATTATTGTTCACAGTTCAAGTTTTTTCTCACATATCTCAAATCGAATTATTATCAAAATATTATTATAATCTTATGTTACAATAATATTACATTACCCGGCTACGCCCAACTGCCTCAAGTGTTGCTATAAATGCTGTAATTAGTCGACAAATGTACTGCTGTAAAATTTGAATTTTTTAAAACAATGCGGAATGAATAAAATAAAATATATGACAATGCGATGCGAACGAAGCTTTCTGACTTATGGGCTTAGATGTGTTTAACGTGCTTTCGCGTTTTTCTTTGCGAACTTGTCAACCAATAATACATTTTGATAGGAATTTTTTAATAAGTGTGTGCAGTGTTTTTGAGATTGAAAGAAAAAATTTTTCCCGAACAATTTATGCCTGCGTGCATTTATTTATATATTTTATTTATTAAATTTCAATTAGCGACGCCTTTGAAAGGAATGTGTAATGCAGGCTAGAACCTGTATGTATAAATAAATGAATACAATATGAGTATAAGAACGACAGCAATCTTAGAAGATTAGAGCTGTCTTGTTCCTTAACTCACCCATGATTCAATATAAGTCAAATTTGGAATTCGATTGCCAAAAAGTTAAGAACAGTGTTATTCGATTTATAAAATTAGACAAACTATTACATAGGCCTACATGTAATTTATAAATTTTCTTCTATTTTATACATGTAGGCTCGGTTATTACATAGCGTGAAATTTTAAATTGTAATGCCTCTAATATGACTTAACCGTTCGTGTTCAACAATGTATATAAAAGATCATCCGCGCTCGACAATGTATATGAAAAACCGTCCGCGCACAACAATGTATATGAAAAACTAGAAGGATCAATACGTTCACATCGATTAATATCAATTATACAACCAAGATTTTATGCAACCAAAATTTTATACAACCAAGATTTTATACAACCAAAATTACAATAAATAAATAATTGTAAAATAATTGTAAAGCACTACCAGCTTTATTAATCCAATATTAAAGAATATACTAATTTCTGCAACTATAAATTATTCACAGCTGTTTATAGAAAACTAAGAGAAAGGATAGATATTGTTCAAGCCGAAAGTAAAAATATACAGTAATGTAAGTTTCTGCCTTAAAAATTTATTCTATTTCATAGATTTCTGTTTTTTAGGTATGCTATTACACGTGCTTTTACACGTTCTACGGTTCTGCGCAAGTAAGATAGCAGGACAACGACGCTCCTTCGCCATGGCTCTCCCACGGTCCAAACGCTGAAATTCAATCCCATCAATCGGATCTCTGATGCCTGACAAGTAGATAAGAGAAGCACAGGGAAGATGCTTGCTTTGTTTTGTGCGTTTATCATTTGATTTTGAGTTTATTAAGGCAAAATAAAACAGGTTAATAATAATTTAAATGTAATAAAAAAAACACAATAACAATGCCAACCATAAAAGGCGCGTCCGTCATTAAGATGACGGCTAATTAAAAATTGGTGCCCGATAGCGAAAAATATAAGATAAGCTGGCAGGCAGAAGGAGAGAACGAAAATCTCAAAGCTTTACTGATACCTGCCTGAACACACAGTGGAAAAGGAATTTTAAAAATTGTATATTGCACTGTTCTACATTTTCTTATTGTTGTTGTAGTTTAATTAATTTTTTATTTTTTTTTACCTCCTGTTTCATTATTTTCTTTCTAATTTTTCTTCTTGAACACATACTTACATAACCGCATTTGGATGTGCACACAAACACATTAAACCTTACGATATCTTGACGTCTTTGCAAAAAACCTATTTAGAGGTTTATAAATCTAATTGAGAGAAATTTTGGTAGGTTTTTCTAACAACTTGTTTGCCCCTAAATATAGTTCAAATATGCGGGGATTAGTGGGTTGTGGCACTGATGCTTGAAAGGCTATTTGATAAAGCAGGGCCGTAAGGAAATTTATAATGGATGCCTACAATCTCGTAAATTTTAGAGCACTTTGCATCAATTGCGATGGCGATAAATAACATAAGAAATGTTTACAGAAAACATTAAGTTTTATTTGGAAATTTCTTAACCACGTCGATACAAAATGCATAAAAATTGTTTAACCAAGAAACAAACAAATAATGTGAATCTATACGTTTTTGCGTAGCGAGAAATTGCACGAAATTTTTTGCTTTCTGTTGGCAATTCTGTCATTACTTTTCATGCTTTCGTTCTCAGTAAACACTATTTTTCTTATTGGCAATTTCAATATTTTGTCAACTGTGTTCTCTGCTCAAATAACATACATACATTGAGTAATCTAACCCAACAAGTGGGTTATTCTTCGCACGGTGGAAAAATTTGAAAAGAACTTTTATCCTAATTCAATATACTTCGAGTGCAAAAATAGTTTCTTAAAGATTTCTATTAATAATGACGAAAGTGTTTATGTATTTAAATAATAATTGAAAACTAAAGTGACTATAAAGTGTCCATATATTACTCATATTAACTGAAAGAAGCACCGGGTGACTGACGATAGAGCTTAATTAACGATGGGCAATTTGGGAGAATTGATGGAATCTGCTTTTGTGCGCGTAAAGGTAATTGGCAAAGAACTATTAATAAAACTTATATGAATGTCAAGAAGATCGTGTCCAAATGTGCCGGCATAATCTGCAACTGCTGACTATTTATGAATTTCTACCCATTTTTCTAAAATATGTCAAAATCAAAAAAAAATTGCATTCTTTTGCTAAAAAATTAAATATTCTGTTAGCTCTTTCAAGCCTTTGATTTATTTTTTAATGCATTTACAAAAGGGGATGTATATGTATTATACATATATATATACATGCACATATTTAGATGCGCAAATGTATAATATAGCACTTGTAGTGCTTTTAATATATAAAGAAATAAAACAAATAAATGAGAGGAAGATTTAAATCCGTGCAAAATCTTTAATGTAAACCAATACTTGATTGCAAATGCTTGACTACTTTTCATGTTCTCTTTACAAGAGTGTTTCTGAATGTATATATTTTTGTTGACTGCGCGTTTTCCATTTGTTAATCCTTGAGGTAATCTAGGCGCAAATTCAGACATTGTAACCGCAATTCCAACCACATGAGAAGGGTAAGGTTTCAAAACTTGCCATATTAGCGTGCAACGATATGATATATCTTTTATCCACGGTGGTGTGTTGATAAAATATCTTCGAAATATTTGTAATGCAATGAAATATTCGAATTTTTGTGTTTTGACAATTACTACTACGATCTTAAAACTTTGTCTAAAGAGACGAAGTTGCCCTCATATTTCTTCTCTTCTCAAGTTAATTTACACAAAGTTTCTAGAAAACTTCCTTTAATGAAAATGGCAAGTCTCTTTGAAATTAAACGGGGTCTTTATGCGCATATAACTAGGTAATAATAATTAGGAATGTGATGGATGTGAACATTTGCTCAAAACATTTGCTTAATTAATAGTGTAGTGTATAGTGAATTCTGACAACCGGGACAAACTGTTACTAGAGAATATTAATTGATGTATCGTATCGTTTCGTTTGAGACTATTCGCCAAAAACACCCGCAACTAGTAGCAGGAAACTACCGTTGGTGGTATAATTCATCTTTCAAGGCATTTTGGCACTCATTTTTGGCATTCATTTCATACTATTTCGGGACCGCTCTATTCGCCTGATTCAGTCCAATCTTACTTTAGCTTGGTACTGAAACTCAAAAAAATGTTAAGGGCACGTTGTCTTGGCCCGGTTAAAGAGATGCAAGCCTAATATGAAATGTACTTTCTTGGTGAAAATACAAAAGAGAAATGTGGACGTAAAAGCTAGAGCAAGTGCTACTTAATTAAGGTGATGTGTAATTAAAAAACAAACTACTCCCTTGGGTAAGCACGCTAATTTAAGTGGAAAAAAAGTCTTGCCACATTTTTTAACCCAATATTGCACTATACACGGACAAACACTAATTGACCTTCGTTCTATTTTGCACTTAATTATCGCATATAAGCGTACTTATATACAGATTAGCGAGTTGTTTTAAAAAACACGGTCCAAACTTGATGTATTAATGTTTTCTAGTTGTTATAAGGCATGTAGGAGAAGCTTAAACATGATTAGATTCTTGTGAATATATGTATACATACATTCGTATATGTAATTAATTTGCATCTAAATGATTTTTTGATAAGTGATGGGCAATTGAATTGAAAAGTTCGCTTGCACTTACCCATTAAGCTATTTCACATTTGATTTCATTTTTAAATGACGTAATTTTCGTATGTCACATTTAAATGCTTTACTTTTGTTTTATTCGTAGCTGGTGGCGTTTGTTCACTTTTTATTTATTGCGAATGGTATGCTTGGACAGATTAATGGCGCCTATGAATTTTACAACTTTCTGTTTATAATTTCAATGTTTTGGACAATGCACAGCAAGGACTCAATTGAACCTGTGCAAACGGTAAGCGTTTCACGAATTTAAATGAATTGCCTAATAATAAGCAAACCATCGAGAATTCTGATAAGGCAAAAGTCACGCAATAAGCGATTTTTTACAAAATTTTACATATCAGTGTTTTATAGAAATTTATATGAGTACTAGGCGGGTTCAACGCTATTTCATAATTAATGATAATTTAAAATTTTTGCTTGATTTACGTGTGTGCTAGTTTTATGTTCATTTTTTTACTCCTTTTATTTATAATATTCACAAGTACACAACGAAAATCTTATGAATGTATATATATAATATTACTGATTAAAATTCCAACTGGGATAGAGACTTTGTTTGCCTATTAACTTTTCAATATTAGCAAAATTAAATTAGTTACATGAAAGTTTAAGTAAAGAAAATGACAGTGTATGCGCAGTTGTCGTTTATTTAAATAATAACTATCATTTAACTTCGTATCGGCTTCACTTTTGTGATTCATTAGTCGTTTATGTGAATATATGTAAATGTGTATGCTCGATTTTCTCGATTGTAAGTTGCAGTAATGATAGAGTTCAAGCCTTTCAACATATTTACAATTTGGCAATAAATTAACTTTTAGAACCGATATTACTAGTTCACAAACATTTACATTTTTAACTTAAATAAATAAAAAGAAAAATTTCCATTTAGGCCACCATTTCGATTTCCCTTCCCCTTTCTTTATAAAATTTCCCTTTTTACAGCAAAAGTGCTTTTAGCTAAAAAAAAGTTCTACATTTCGCGAGAAAAAAAATTGTGGGTTTGCCACATTCAAGCGTAGAGGCTGTTCCAATTTCACATCGGCTTAGCTCAGTCAGAACATAGACAATAGTAACAATAGCATAAAGAAAAGAGACGATAATAATAACAAAGTAGAATTTGAGGATCTTATAATGTTTTGTGACGTGCTAGTTTGTTGTCGGGTTAGTTGAAGCCTGTTTATTGTTAATCTTCTAGAAATGGGCATGTCCAAGATTATGTACATAGGTCCACCTGTATAGCATGTCATTTGCATTTTTCCATTCGAAATCATGAGCCGAGGGAGACCATAGGTAGGGTAGGGCACAGATGGCTCAGGGCCTATGATCTACCCGTTCGGTAAGTAGGTTTCATCCATCCGTTTATTCTATAAGGATAAAGCACATGTATTTCTTTTAGATGTAATCGCCTGCGAAGTGTCCGTGGGATAAAAATTTAAAACACCCTCATACCTCCCGAACTAGCTAGCCCAGCAATGACACGTACGTCCGTCTCAGGTCTTCCGATCTCCTTCAAGTGGCACTTAAGAGTAGTCTTAAAAAGAATAAAGTCAGTCGTTCGATATTCAGACAGACATAGAGGATTCTTACAGACATCATACCGTTTCATAAAATACTTGCATTATTTTCCTATCTAATATTTACGCGACAATACGGTCAAGCAAAAAAGATTAGTTTGAACTATATTTCATCATGTTTATTGAGAATAACGTTAAGGTTAGTAAAAAAAAGAAAGAATTCGATCATAAATGGCCTCAGGGAAGCTTTTCTTCGCTATATCCGCCTGACTAGCCAAGTAAGTAGGAACTGCGACTGCCAAGTCAGTGTTCGCAGATTCAAATCTCAAACACGGTAGAGTTTTCTTTGGTCGCAGCTATAGTGACAAAGCGTTAAAGACAAAACACTTATCGATTGGGCACACACCCTTTGTGTTGCGGTTACCATCTGCCTATTTCTTTCTCTTTCCTCTTTTATTTTTGACCGTCACCGTGTTAGACGAATAAGGGACATCCCCCGACTGCTCATCGTAAAAAAAAAAAACCAAAAAAAGTCTTACGTTATTTCTCGTCAACTTTTGAGATGAATTTGTCGAGGCGATTTAGTCTACTGTTATGACTTTATCGTTTGAAAGGTAATTAGATTATAAAATCTTTTTTGTAGCTCAAAAAGGAGCATTATTTTTATCCTTACTAATAATTTTTTTAACATTCTAATTTAGCATCTTAGAGCAACGAAAATCGGGCTTGGTTCCTTGTTCTGTTTGTTGTTGTCTTAATTTAGGATCATAATAATAAAATCAAAAAATAATTCAAATATTCCTGATCTCAATTCAATTAATATGACTTCCATGTTGGCGATGCTTTTATATTCACTATCGAAGATTTGGGGAAAAAGATGTGGAAAACCCAAAACGGAAGCTTAAGAAAACCTATAAAGCATACATATTATCAATTAATATAAAATTCTGAATTGGTTTGGTCATGTTCATTTATCCACCACCAAAAAAGCGAAAATTTCGGCTTCTATGATAGAAACGCCAGATTTTTTTGCAGGCAGGTTGATGGTGAAAATAAGCCACATCTGACAAACGGCACGTCTACAACAACATAATAAGTAGTAGAGAATAACTCTCTTTTCAAAAGCGTGGCGCTTATTACTCATTAACTGCAAAAGATATGACAATGAAAATTTTTGTGTACAGTGAGTCTCATTAATATTATTAATATTGGGTTTTTTCGTTCGATAAAAAATAAACGCTTGTTAAACCGAGTCCATTGTCCAAACTTACAAATTTATTTTACTATTTTCTGCTACTAGGGAATGCGTATTAAAATTAAAAAAAAAACAAACAGCATTATTCCAGTAGCCAAAAAAATTAAGTAACTTCAAGAGCTCAAAAAGCACGTTAAAATTGGAAGGATACAAAAGCAAAAAATAACATGTTATTAAAAATATATTCGGTGTGGTATCCTTTTTATTTAATAACGTCATTTAAACGTTTTGATATATTTTGTATATTTTTTCCTGTGTCGGAAACAGGGATCTTACTACATTTCTCTTATAGCATGTCTTTCAAGTCTTGGACGGAAGAGGTATTTTTGATGGGATTTATGACTGGTGATTGGGGAAGAGGGTGACGCACTTTGGGTCAGTTGTATAAGAGCCATTCTTGAATTAAGCGAGAGTTATGCTTAAGGTCGTTATCTTAGTAGAATTTAAATGTTTTCAACTACTTATGACTAGAATTTGCTAGGGAAAACACTTAATTTTTAGTGGAATGAGGTTATAAATTTTTTGAAAAGCTTGTTTTTTCTATTTTTGTAATATTTAATAGTCTTGTTAAACCACGGGGGACACCTGCTTCGAGGTCGAAACTGATTGATCGGAACAAATGCAGGAATAGGTAGACTTAATATGTTGCAGAAGAATGACAGTAAGTTTTCAATAATTCCAGCTAAGAAATCAAGCATAATATATGGCAGATGAGATTTTAGCAGTAATATATTGATTTTATGGAAATCATAATATTTATTTAAAACAGTTGAATTTGAAACAGTAGAGCAGTTCAACGAACCATCGTGCTTGCAATGAAAGGAAATACACATTGCAGGATGATAAGGATCCTCCGGTAAACTAAAAGGTGGACAACGATTTACATTAATCTCTGGAAAATTGGCGAAGCAAAGATCAAGCAGTCTGCCATTACAATTAGGAGTGTGGTTGTATTGAACTAAATTATGATCAAATAATTCGTTAAAAAACACAACAGCTCTGTCAGATGTTAAAGTAGGAATCAAACAGCTAGAACTATCACTGTAACACCAAGTGACTTGAGGCAAATTAAACTTGACTTGGGCAAAAATCCAACGCTATGACTATATCGGTAGGCTTATACTGCTTGGCCACTTCACAAATGAGGGCGGCCTGTTTCTTATATATGGAGATATCCGAATTTGCGGGAATATAGGAGCAGGTTACATATAGCTTTTTATTAGGAATACTCACTCGAATGGCAATAAGTTCAACGTCGGGAGTAGTAGGAAATTCAATTGGATAGGACGAGACTGCCGAAGATATGGGAATTAAAACACCGCCACTAATGCGATTCAATCGGTCCTTTCTGAAAACCTGGAACGAATTATGGAAAAGTTCCGACGAATGTAGATCAGGCTTTAACCAATTTTCAGTGAAAGTCAAACAGGAAAACTCCGTGCTCACTGAATTTAGGAAAGTAGAATGGATTTTTGAATTTAGGCGTCTTACATTTTGACAAACGAGAGTTAATGAGCCTGAAGAAACATTTAGTTTTTTGAGGGAGAAAGGGTTACTGCAATAGTATTACGGGATTGATCTCGAGGGATAAATTTCTTAATTAAAAATCCAACTGGCCACAATGGTTTATTTAGCAAAACTTCCATGTTTTCAGTCGGAACTAGCACCTTAAAAGACGAGGTTGCTCTAGATTGAGGGGATGGCAATTTGAAAATGCTAACACGCTGTAAATTGACTGATGGAACTTTCACCGCCAGATAACTTTTTACGTTATCCACAGATGTATCAGGTGCCAATCTTGAGACAAATATTGTCTTTCTGGGAGAAACTGCCGTCAAGAAAATGTCATCTCTACTAGGAACGGAAGGGATCACAGATGGGGAGTATTGGGTTGGGGAGAATATAGAAGGGCTAACTACACTTGCAGCTTGTGCGACCTGCCCAGAATATTATTTTCTTTATTAGTTTTAGGCGATGACGCCTGAGTATGGTGAATGACGCCACTTCAACATACCAGAAGAACTTCCCGGCTTATTTTTAATTTTTTGATTATCAATCGACTCAACAATAGCAGAAATGCTAACGTGCATTGTAGATATTGTGGGAGCGCTAACTTGAATCAAACTTGGGAGAACTCCGAGGTTACGTACCACCACGCTACGAGTTGTAACTTTACCACCTGGGAAAGAAGATGACGACACTCATCAAATGTAGTCTTAATTTTTTCAAACTTATCACAAAAGGAACCAAGATTTTTGCTCAAACCTGAGAAACTATTTCTCGTCTCCATGAAGAGTTTATAGAAATCAATGTCCCGCTTCCTGCAGTCAGGACATGACCATCTTAATCCTTTTGAGGATTCCAGGACTGCACCTGCAGCACAGCCATTAAGACCAGCACACTTTGCATGGCAAAAACGTTCGCAGAGCCAGCACGAGGTGAATCGTTCAGATTCTGGGCCTGTTTTCACACGACATGGTGTAAATAAACAACCCACGTCCACTGAAACACGATAGAAGGAGATTATGAAGAAGAAAAAAAAGAACAAAAAACCAAAAGATTCCACGATAAAAAATTGTCAGCAAATTAAACCAAACTTCTCACTTTCGTTAACACTGTAAATACAGAGCGAAAGCAAAACAAACTGTAAACACAGATTAACAGAAAAAAAGAGACTTTTACCAAGTGCTCAAATTGTTGATTGCACAGAACCAAATTGAATTTCACGTAAAAGGTTAATATATTTCATATAAATTAAATTACACACTTTATTCTTTTAAAGATTTTTATACTTTAGACTCGAACAAAGCAAGAAAGCTAAGAGACACACTAAGAAATTGAAATATATCTTGCAAAGAATTAAAACGCGACTACAACGCGCTCGCAAGGTTGCCAAACTGATACTACATATGACTATAATTTATTTCTTCTTATATCTAAGTGAATTAGTTAAGACTTCATGTATTTATTAGGCTGAGATGTTTGTACTCTCAGTTAAACAACCCACATTTAATTCATGTGTTCCACGAAAAGCGAAATATGAATCAATGATTTCCTTTTAGGCTACCCATCCTGCCTAAGTGTTATACATACCCTTAATTTTAACTAAAGTAATTGTTCAATCGCCGAATAATTTAGTTGTAATTTTCATATCATTGAAATGGATGCATATTTTACATTTTAGGCCCTCATTATAGACGCCAGCAGCATATTCTTTGATATCGTTTGCATTGTAGTGATGTTTTATACATCAAGTAAGTTTGTCGCATATATTCTGTAATATGTTATTTTTTTTTTACATTTATGTCCATAATCTGTTACTCTGTTCTTTATTTAGATGGCTGGGCAATAACGTTTCAAATAATCAATTTGCTTATACGTCCTATCAGCGTTATTTTGTTATACCGTGAGTTCAATGCACGCGGTGGTAATATGCAGACTGGCTCTGTGTTCCCTACTACGCAGCAACGTAGCTACCAGGATATAGATAGACCAGTACAAACGGAGCCTACCACTTCATCTGCGGGGCCAAATGTGGCCAGTATTTTCTAAGTCATCACATTTCGTATTTGATGTATAATATATACATATATATACAATGAATTGTTTTGTTTTAAGTAAGAAACAAAAAAGCTGGTAAGCTTTGGTAACTTGTTAATTTTTTTTACGTGATAAGAATTTTGTTAAACGTTTCATACGATGTCTTATATAAAACGTTGAACTGCATTCATAAAGCACTCATTTCTGACTTAGCATAGATTTTAAAAGAATCATTCGTTAATTAAACACTTCGGCATTAAACAGAAGGCAATATTTTATAAAAAATTTACAAATTACAAAACAAAGAAAAACCGATCCAAAAAGTTGCTTTATTCTAAAGTGACCGGTAATTCTTTGCAGAAAAAGAATTTAGACATTTTGGTTGGAACGAAATTGTTGAAGTTGCTTCACTTTTTCGAGATAAACTTCTAGTGCAAGAACAGTCTTGAGAACCTTTAATTTCCATTTTTTTTTCTTGGGAGAGTCATTTGTTGCCATGGGAAAATAGTTGAGTTAGATTTTTATATAACCTTTATTTTGCACGTTCTCAACTTTAACAAGTTTAAAATATTGACGATATTACCACATACCAAAAACGAAAAGACGTAAGACGTACTGTGCACCAAGACCCCGCTTTGCGTCGTAGGTACGTAAGAACAAAGCAAAGTGAATCGCAGTTTTCTATAGGAAATCATATAAGAATCAAAGATAGCTAGCTGCCAACATTTTTTTATTAAAATTTTTTTATCGATTATAAAGTATATGTACATATCTGTAACTGCAATTAGACGAAAAATTTCACTTTTTTCATTAAAACAAAACAACTAAAAAAATTCCATAAAATAAATGAGCAATATTTATTTACTTATTTATCTATTTATTTATTTACTTATACATAAAACTCAGCTAAACTAAATTAACAGCCGAGTTCAATTGGCTCTTAGAAGTAAATCTTATACTAATTATTAATAAAAACTAGTATAAAGTATATAAGGAGAAGCAAAGAAAAAAAGAAAAACAAATAAAGAATTAAATAATAATTCATATATAAATAAATAAGCAAAAAAAAGTTAAGAGACAAAAAGCATGTGCACAGCTAGTATAGAGGCGCACGCATAGATCCAAGTTGCAAGTGAACCCCTAAACCTTTGCAAACATACAAAAGCTTGGTAACCGAGAATAGTAAACAACGCCAGTTAATTTTCGAATCATAGTAAGATGTTAAGATTGCAAGTTAGTTTAAACGTGACATAGACACCTCGCGCGTATTAAGCATAGTTGTTTTGATAGAGGAACGCGTCGCATGTACCTAAATTATTTAAGTCAATTTGAAGCTGAAACGACCGCGGTTCCAAAATAGAAGAAAGAAAACAGTTTAACATCGCCAGCGTACATTAAGGCCTGGCTGGATTCAATCACCGAATGGATATCGTTAATGTATAAATTAAATAAAAGGAGTCCTAAGTGGCTGAATTCATCCGAAGTGATGAAATTGGACAGAACCCTGAATGATCGGTCGTGCAGATAAGAGCTTATCCATTTCGCTAATCTAGAGGCCTGGAGTTTGAATATCAATAAGTTATGGTTAACTATGTCAAAAGCTTTACTAAAAGCAGTACATACGACATCCGCGCCACTAGAAAAAGCCTTGAAAACATGGCAAATAAACTCGAAGGGATTCATAATAGTGTACTTTCTTTTCCGAAAGCCATGCTGGAGTGGAGAAATGTAAGACTTGATACTAAAAGTTTAATGCTGAGTAACAATTCGCTCAAACAATTTAGGTAAGACACTCAACTTGGCGATGTCTCTATACTTCGCAACGTGATGTTCATTTCCACATTTGTGAAGCGGAATAAGAAAACTACCCTTCCAACACAGAGAGAAAACATTTAATTTCAGCAACTAATTAAAAATCTTTGAAATAACACCACATAGCTCGTCAGAGCATGATTTGAGCACACACGGAACTATATTTTAAAAATCTCAAACCATGTGAAACCTCGTTTTGTAAAATGGCAATGTTAGGAATCGAAACAAAATTATTTATCGGATATGAATAGTTAACAGTTAAATCACAATCAACAGTTGAAAAATTTCGTCTGAAATATTCAGCAAAGACATTTGATTCAATGTTATCAGAGGGCTCAGAGCTATTAAAAGAAACATGCGAGGGGTAAATAGAGACTTTTTTTGGAGTTCAAACTTAAAAAATATTTAAGATTAACAAACAGTGAGGATTTTATCAACTGAAGGTATGTGCAATAACATTGATGGTTGAGGTAATTAAATGTATGCCTTGCAGTAGAATAAGCGAAATAGTCGTAAACAGAACCTTTCATAAATTCAAAAGTTTCATAAAAGTTTGTTTTTCCTATTGTTATAATATTTAATTCTCTTGTTAAACCTTGGCGGACACTTGGCGAAGACGGAGTTGCTTGATCGGAACGGGTGCAGAAATAGCTAGGTTTAATACATTATAAAACGATGACAGTACGATTCCAATATTCTCAACAAAAAAATCGAACATGTGCGAAATGTGAGATTTAAGCAGTAATATATTGATTTTATTAAAACCATAATGTTTATCTGAGGAAGTTGGATTTGACACGTTAGAGTAGTTCAACGAACCATCATGCTTAGAAAGGAAACACAAATTTCTGGATGATACGGATCCTCAGGTAAACTAAGAGCGATTTACAACTATCTCCAGGAAATTAGAAAAGCAAGGATCTACAGGTCTGCAATTACAATTAGGAATACGTATGTATTATTATGTATTACGCAATAAAAGACAATAATTGTGAAACAAATTTAATTGAATTCTGTAGAGTACTCAACTTGTGTCTCTTTGTTGAAAAATTTGTGCACAGTCTGCCGATTTTTTTCTAAATAAATTTCTTTATAAAAAGCAACTTTGGAGTTTCGTTCGCTGTCAGGATCATTTCGTGAAAAAATTTGCAGAGCTTCATCAATTAAACTTATGGACTTGGAACTTGGGACTTTCGTTGTTCTGCTACTGGATGTCTTTTCTGTCAGTACATTGGATAACAAGATTCATTGATATTTCGTTAGATAATTCGTAGTTATCGGCAGTTACAACACTTCATCTATGTCCGATTTGTTCATTCTTTCGAAATCGTTCTCTGTACCCAAATTAGCAATTTCTTCACGACAAGCAGTAAAAGTATCATCAAGTTCTAAAATTGAAGAATACTTTTTTTTCTTTTGCACACATTCAGGCCACAATTTACGCCAAACAACGTTCATACATAATAATTTAATCTCATCCCACGCATTGGTAATAATTCCTATTGTTTGCATGATGTTTCCAAAGTTGTTGTATTGTACTTGGTCCAATAATTTCATTTAAAATCAGTTTAAATGTTCTTCATATAAAAAAAAAAAATAGAAAAACGAAAATCTGACAACGCAAACGGAAATCGGCAGTAATTGAATTCCCACACAACATCGAACACGATGCAAAGCGTACTCCGTAAAGGCGTAAGTTTGGTCCCCTTATTTGATGGATTTAAAAAGTGAAATAGAAAAATTTTTTATTTTTAACATAAAAATTTCCTATTATATAAGAAATTATTAGACAAGTCGTTATTAGATTGTTTTTTAATTTTAACTTAATTTGTTACAACTTCATATTTTTTATTTTTGTTTTTTATTTTATTTTATTTTACTTAGACATGGAATTCGGCTAAACTTAGCAGTCGAATTCAAATGCAACTTAAAGTAAATCTTATACTAATGCAATATAAAGAAATATGTGAAAAAAGAAGAGTAATAAAAACAAAAACAAAGAAACTAAAAATAATTATTCATGCATAAATAAATAAAACAGAAAAAAAAAGAAAAAAAGCATGTACACAGCTAGCGCAGAAGCACACCCGCCACAAGAACAGATCCAGGTTGCAAGTGAACCCCTAAGCCATTGCACACATGCATAAGCTTGGCAATCGACACATTAACAAAACCATATAATTTTCGAAAAAAAAGTGAGATATTACAAACGCAAGTTAGTTTAAGTACGACATAGCAAGATCGCGCGTATTAAGCAAAGTTGCTTTAATAGACTTTAAAGTGTCCAATAATGAGAATAAGTAATAGACATCATATAGGTTTCTGCAAACAACTCTGAGTGGATTAAACAGCTCATAATTGTATTTACATTGGCTAAGCTTAATCAAGATAAAGTGTCTACAGAAACTTTTAGGGACATTAAAGCTTAACTCACCAAGTAATGCGGGCGAGTCTATAGTACCATTTATTTTTGATTAAAAACAAATCTACCTTTCTCGAGAGACGGTAAGGATAACAGAAGCAACCTATTTTCATAGGGGGGAAGAGAGGCAACTGGGTCCCAACCCAAATTCCTGAGGGCAAACAGCAAAAATTACTTTTGAACAGATTCAATTGAATCTACATAGCACCTATAGGAAGGACTCCACACAACAGAGGCATGCTCAAGTATAGGTCTAACCAAACACATGTACAGAGCCACTAGAAAAGGCTTTGAAAACATGAGAAGTAAACTTTAACATATTGGTGACCGCAGATCTCCCCTTTCGAAAGCCATGTTGGAGCGGAGAAATATACTCTTTGATGGCAAAGGCCAAATGCTGAGTCACAATTCGCTCGAATAGTTTAGGCTAGACACTCAACTTGGCGACGCCTCTATAGTTTTCAAAAACTCGTCTACTCCCACTTTTGTGAATAGGAATAAGAAAACTACTCTACCAACACAAAGGGAAAACACCTAAATTCAAGAACTGATTAAAAATCTTTGAGATAACACCACATAGCTTGACAGCGCAAGATTTAAGTATACATGATGGAATTCCATCGGGTCCAGACGAACAAGAGAACTCAACCATTCAAACACGTCATTTTCACAAATAATTAAATTAGGTATTGAAACCAAATTAATTATCGGATATGGATAGTTTGCTGATAAATCAGAATTAGCAGTCGAAAAGTTTTGTCGAAAGTAATCAGCAAAGAGATTTGAGGTTTCACTGCCATCCGAAGGCTCAGGGCCATTAAAAGAAACATGCAAGGGATTTAGGGAAAATTTCTCTTGGAGTTAACAAACTTAAAAAAGTATTTAGGATTAGCAAACAGAGAGGATTTAATGAACTGAAGGTATCTGCAATAATATTGGTGATTGAGGGATTTCAGTCTATGCCTTGCAACTGAGTAAGCGAAATAGTCTAAAGAAGAGCCACTTTTCGAAAATTTCTTGAAAAGCTTGTTTCTCCTATTCTTGTAATATCTAATTGTCTTATTAAACCACGGGGGACACCTGCTTCGAGAACGGGACTGCTTGATCGGAACGCATGCAGAAATAGCTTGATTTAATATATTGTAGAACAATGATAGCAAGCTTTCAATACTTCCAGCTGAGAAATCAAGCTTAATATGTGAAAGATGTGATTTTAGCATTGAAATATTGATTTTATGGAAATCATAATATTTATTTGAAAAAACTGAATTTGGAACGTTAGAGAAGTTCAACGAAACATCATGCTTGTAATGAAAGAAATTACACATTGCAGGATGATAGGGATCCTCCGGTAAACTAAACGGAAGACAACGATTTACACTAATCTCAGGGACATTGGCAAAGCAGTGATCAAGGAGTCTACCATTACAATTAGGAGTGCGGTTGTATTGAAATAAATTATGATCAAATAATTCATTAAAGAACACAATAGTTCTATCAGATGTTGAACTAGGAATCAAACAGCCAGAACTATCACTGTAACACCAAGTGACTTCAGGCAAATTGAAGTCTACAATGACTATATCGGTAGGCTTAGATTGCTTGGCCACTTCACAAATGAGGGCGGCCTGTTTCTTATATATGGATATATCCGAATTTTGGGGATTATAGGAACAGATTACATATAACTGTTTATTGGGAAGTTTCGCTCGAATGGCGCTAACGTCGGGAGTTGTAGGAAGTTCAATCGAATAGCACTGGACTGCCGCAGATATGACAATTAAAGCACCACCACCATTGCGATACAATCGATCATTTCTGAAAACCTGAAACGAATTATGGAAAAGTTCCGATGAATGTAGATCAAGAATTTCAACGAAGGCCAAACAGGAAAACTCCGTGCTCACTGAATTTAGGAAAGTAGAATGAATTTTTGAATTTAGGCCACTAACATTTTGGCAAATGAGAGATAATGAGCCTGAAGAAACATTTAGTTTTTTGAGGGAGAAAGGGTTACTGCAATAGTATTACGGGATTGATCTCGAGGGATAAATTCCTTAATTAGGGATCCAACTGCCCACAATGGTTTATTTAATAACATATCTATGGTTTCAGTCGGAACTAGCATTGAGGCTTATACACCAGTAACGTCGTGTGAACGAATTTTCCCGATGAATTGTTCCATTGTTTGTGAAATTGAGAGTAACAGTTGGAGGAATTTTCGCAAATAGCCGGAGGATCAGATGTCTGGTAAATGAGATTTCGTCTGTTCAGTAGCAAAGCCGTACATGTAGTCAATACGGTACTGTCAAATTTCGCATAAATTTTCCGGAAAAGTGTAGTTATAAGTTTAGGCTCTATGCTGTTAATTAAGATAGTAGGAGAAAAAAGGATTAAAAAGAAAAATTAGCAGCTTCGATAAAGGCAGTCAGTTATTTGAGATGTGTATAGTTGCTAGCACGAAAAATTTCATATAGATCATTGTTTAATTCAAAGAAAGCGAAAGATTGTCTAAGGATGTTGAAAGTTCTGCATTCAAAATTTAAATTTTCAGTCGACTCCGCAGTGCTGCTTTCCTCACCGATACCACAGGGGACAGCCTTGATCATTTTTAAATAGACGTTGTCATATGGATGATTGTTCATGAGTCTGTAAAGTATTTTACTTTTCCACATTGCCATCCGGCAAGTGCTCCAAGGTTTCCTCGAGCAATTCCATGATATTCATCCTTCCATTCTTGTACGATATTTTTCCGAATTAGACGAAGAGCATCATTGAGAGGATAACTGATCGGAAGAATTGTATGGTCAAATTAAACCTTAGGCGCGTACATATCCGTAACCCAGATCAAGTGGCATTCTCCAAGTGGAGGATCATTTAAAATATCATAGATTTTAAAAACATACATGTTATACAGATCTCTATTTATGATTAACATCAACGTCGATTTGTTAACGAATTTTTTTATGTTACTGGATTTTGCAGAAACAAGAGCTTGCGTGATAGCAAAGAGCTCAAAAAAGGTGGAAGATAGTTTTGCAAGACGTTGAATTTGCCTACGAATAATGCATGGTATTTGACTAACGAAAGGCTGGATGTCGCAAAATTTACCGAGCCGTCTGTAACATATATTATAAAGTCATTTTCTAGATGAAAATTTAATTTTTGCAGACATGCAGATCAAAGACTTGAATGAGGGACTTGAGATCTTTTTGGAACCGGCTATGGAGTTGAGGATATTCAGATTAATTTTGTATTTGGAATGGGCCGAATTCCAAATGGGGATGTGTTGGGGACTGTGTTGAAGATGTAACGGTCTAAAAATTTTTAAAGTTCCTTAGTAGTTAGCAGATAGGCCATCTTTAAAACTGGAAGTTCACCCGAAATAGATCTTAGAATGGGAATCGGCGTTGAGGAAGAGAGACCAGTGCAACGTCTTACCAGTAAGTGTTGAAAGATCGGTATTTTTTTGATCATCTATTCCGGAAAGTTACGTGAAGTGGAGCAGGAATATTCTATTTTTGATCGGATTAAGCATTTGTACACATTTAAAGCTTTCATTGAAGGAAGACTGTTTTGCAAATTGGTCATGAGCTTGTTAAAATTTGTTTTACACTGACAGTTTTTAAAAATTTCTAGGTAATGTCCTTAGAGGGCCAGACTAGCATTGATAATCCTTCCAAGAAATTTGAAACATGGTGTTTGATTAACCATTGTTCCATTTCTGGAGATATTGACAACTGTATTAGATCCTTTTGCAAAGTTGATCACCTTTGGTTTATTTGGGTTAAAAGACATGTTTAAGACGGCACAAGATTCGTAAAAAAGATTGGACTTGATATCAAGGTTGTGAACTGCCTCATCAAAGGATTTTGCCGCTGATGCAATTAAAAAATCGTCTGCATATTGAAATATATGGGTTCTGTTGTCCTGAAACCGATGTAGACTAGCAGTGTATAGGGTGAACAGGATGGGACTCAGATGGCTACCCTGAGGCAAACCTCCGCGAACTTCAACTGTATCCAAACCCGTAACTAGAATACGAGATGATAGGAAATTTAAGATCCAGACTCTGAGATGTAGTGGAGTTTCAAAATGTTTTGGGATATTTCCAAATTTACCCAGATCAACACAATCGTAGGCCTTGTTGATGTTTGAAGCAAACATTCCGACTATATTACAGTCCGTTGTTTTGCTTTATATTGCGAAACCACCCTCGTTTAGACACATGTTAGTGGGTATGTGTATCTGGTATGCATAAGACCTAGCGGGGTAGAGGCTACAGGTATCCAGAAGTTTTATAAGTTTTTACTTAACTATGTGGTTTGTGACCTTTAACAGCACAGAGAGAAGGGATACGGGTCCAAATTTAGTGAAATCACGAAGATCTTTTTCTAATTTAGGGATTGACACAGTCTTAGTATTTCGCCAATCAATTGTGACGGATTTGTTAGTCCAACATTTATTTATGGCAGAAAGTAATGCAGACAGACTTGGGGCAGAAAGGACTTTTAGCATGTCATATTTGATGCCATCACAGCCCACAGTAGAGGACCCCTTACTCACTTCAAGGACGTGGAAAAGTTCTTCCAACAAGAAAGCGAACCCGTTTTCTGCAGAATGTTGGGGAGAGGGAAGGATTACAGTATTGGCTGTGGCTACCTGGTTTTTTAGCTACTCTAGATAGAATTTGTTATGAGCATCATTCCATATTGGGTACTTGTACCTTCTGTTCATCTAACGATGACCACTTAAAAATTTCCAAAAAGGTTTTGATTTATTATTTGTACAAAGTTCATGAATTGTTTGAGCATGATGAGTCCTTTTCACTTCCCTGACTGCTTTCTTTTATTCTATTTGAACTTTCTTGAAGTGTAGGTGCTCTTTATTGGGATGTTCCGAATAATACCGAATTTCTCGGTGAAATTTCTAGGGATATATGCCTTTGCACATTTGGAAGTGAAGTCGTTATTTTTTAAGAAATTATTGATATTCTGGGCGTTGTCAAAGACAAATTTCGCTTTACCGTTGGTACTTATCCTGCCCACACAGTGCAAAATTTTTTGCGTTATCAAAAAACAAAAGGTCAGAATTTAGAGGTACGAGTTTGCCGACTTCGTTATAATATATTTCAACAAAAACATAAAAAGCACCTAACGCATTGGTGTCGTAGAGGTTGGGCTTATTTTATTCGAGCCATGATTATTTTCACCATTGCAAGGAGGGGCAGGGGTTCGATTGTCATAATGACTCTCCGATATCGGAGTTATACTCATCAGAAGAACAATCATCAGCTAGTGTTTTTTCCTTTGCATTATGTAACGATTTATGAATTTTGCGTTTTTTCGCACCATGAGCCTTTGCAAATTTGACAAAATCGTCTTCTTTTAAAAGCATATTTAATAACCTCAGCTCCTTACGGGGGCGAAATTTTTGTTTTCCTGCTAGCTTAAATATTATAAAAATTTACTTACCCAAAGAACCAGCAGAGAGTAGGACGTTGAGAAAGAATTTGATGAAAACCAACAAAAACGGAGGAAAGTCTTGTGAGCTCAGAAGATCAGAAAGATACACTTGAAACAGCCGCCGCTTGGTGTCCGAGGTAACAAAAAAAAAGATCGTCGAGGTAAGTTATGCTGGAATAGGGTTGATAGCAACAGACAGTGCTGCATGTCGTGCAAAGTAGCAGAAAAAGGTGTGACTTTTCGCGATTTTGTTTTTTTACAATTTATCAGAGATTAAAACTGGAGATTTTGATGACAACAAATGTGAAAGTTTTTCAGTTTCAGCACAAATTCGTCTCTTAATCTCATTGATACATTTTGTCGTGTACGATGTGTCCTATTGCGAGTTGCATAGGAAAACATGATATTGAAAATATATATTATGTATATATATGTATATATATGGATTTATTTATTGGCTATATATTTTGTATATGAATTTACAAAGTATAGGGTTTAAAAAAGCTGACCGATAACTTAGATCATATATGCTCGCCTGAATTGAAAACTCTACCGTACTTGAGCCCGCGACCATTGAGTTTTTACTCGTGATCCTTTGTCTACTCGGCCATTCTTGTGGATGTATATATGAAGATATGATAACTACCCCTTCCTATAATAAAGTTAACGTTCCTGGAGAAGCATTGAACTCTGGCAATTTCATGTTGCCTCTAGCTTCACTATTGTATTGCAATATCATTCGATTAAAAAAACATGTGTTTCTTGAACGGAGCCTTTGCATTCTCTTATTGACGTTGTGGAATGGAACTTTAGTTTTTATTAGCTACATTTACCCGAAATTGTCTAGCTCTTGCCAGTTGTTCTGAGTGATATTGATATTGATGCGTAATATCATTGACTCATTTTGTTCACTCCCTCTCAATCCTCTTAATTCATTTCAAAGGTGAGAATCATTGCCCATCAATATTGTAACGAGTCTTCTTTTCCGGGGTATGCTCAGGGTCACCCAGGAAGTCCCTTTCCAAGAAAATTTATGTAAAAAAAACTTTTGGACCTTCGAGTTTTTGTTCTTATGTATTGATTATTTACGAGGAAGTTGCAGTTAGATAAGCGATTTTTAATGAGAGGGTGAGAAAACCAGCGTGGTGATTCGCGACCCGACTCTTGGTTGAAACTTTCCACGTTTTTGTCCGTCCCGAGAGCTTATTTTCCATGTTTTATCCGCATCGCGAGATTCCGCAACAAAGAATACGTCGCAGGTGTTATAGCAGCCAACCTCGGCCTATAGGGCCACTCGTCCGTCCCTAACCGTTTCACGTCGCTGAAGGGAGTGTCCCCCTGTCATTCAGGGATGGCGACTAAGCTGAAACAGCCATCGCCTATCCGTAAAGGTTAGCAGTTCTATCGATCATTCAAGAATGACGACTAAGCTGAGCCAGCCATCCCCTATTCGTGAAGTTTAGCAGTTCTATCGGTTATTCAGCGATGGCGACTAAGCTGAGCTAGCTATACACTATCCGTAAAGTCCAAAAAATTTATCCCAGTCGGTAACGTCAACTAGTTATGTTGTCTGTGATTACTTACCTCTCGCTGCTACAACACGACTGAAAGGATGAGTGTGTTGTGACGCGCTCTTTTGTAGTCGCGATCACCGTCACTCTCCCATTACATAGATGTTTTGACTATACCTGCGTTGCAACCTCAACAGTCACTTGTATGCGTGTTACAACGATATTCTTACGCATCTCTTATTATGAATGCTATCTTAGATATGATCGACCATGTGTACATGGCCGCTTTGCTTGCGTCTCTGTTATAATCTCAGCTCTTACTTGTATATGTATTATAATGCTACTCTTACGTATATTTTATTATTAGTGCTACCTTAGGCGCCAACTCGTACGATCGAACATGTATACATGGCCACTTTGCCTGTACCTATGTTGTAATCTCAACTCTTGCTTGTATATGTATTACAATGCTACTCTTTCGCATATCTAATTATTAATGCTGTCTTAGGTACCAAATCGTATGACTTTGTAAACTGCGCAACCGTTGAGTATGCCTTCATATGATATGTACCATATCAACATGCATAATTTTACAAGCTCGTTTCTATCATAATATTTACTTGCATAAGCGTTCTTATGTCTATCTTATTGTTATTGCTGATCTAGGTACCAAATCGTATAATTTTGTAAACTGCGAAACCGTTGGGTATGTGAATCAATTATGTCTATAGTAATCCTCTCAAAACTAAGAACCAAAACCGTATTGCTGGCATGTCTAATATGCTACGGCATATTTATGTAGTATTAACCTATTTATCATAATTGGTAACTCCTATTTGTCATAATTGGTAACGCTTCCTTACAATATAATTGAAGGGGCCAAACTAACATTATATATAAATTCTAGTTGCAAAGCGGCCCAATAACACAGAAGTGAGTTTAAACTGCTGTCTGTCGAAACTTAGTAAGTTTTCATAGTTTCGTTGAGCCGAAACCAATATTATGTACAAATTTCACTTCAATCGAACGAATGGCTTCCTTCCATTTTTCTACCCTACACCACTTGTAGTACAGGGTATATTAAGTGTGGACGTATGAAGAACTTAAGATAGACTCACCTTTTATTATACCGATCGATTCAAAATCATTTTCACAACACAGACGTACTTTGGGCCAAGTACGAACGATTTGAAAATGATTCGGATCGGTCTACTTTTATAAGTAATAAAATTTCAATTCTCAAAATTTCTCGACAAGAGTCGCTAAGTAATAGTATTTCGGCATTCTAAATTAGTATGAAAACTTGGGATCAGATGGAGCAATTTTTTGAACCTCCTCTGATGTAACAAAAACTGGAGTTCATATGACAAAAACTTCGAATTTTCAATGCTTCAGCAAAGTTGAAGTTGTAATATGTGGTGATAAAAATTGAACCATAGTAGCAATTTCATACAAATATAAGAATTATGTTAGGCCATGTGGTGTAGTGTATTTAATAGTCGGCCTTGCGCGACTATAATATTCTTACTTAATGTTATTATAGGTTAACGGGAAGTTCTGTCATACTTTACTATCTGCAGGTAATTTTATTTGTCAGATCAAGGCAAGCAAATAAAATGCGTGATGTGGGGTCTTATTAGTTGTCGTACCTCTTGTGGATTACGAGAGGACTACTTTCAATATCCTTCATCGGTTAGTTACACGGAGTGCGGCATGAATAAGGTATAGTGAATAAAATGTATTTACGACATTCCATATGGTATGAGTTATGAGAAACTAAAAAGCACATTGGGAAATGTTCAGACCTACCAAAAATGATTTGCGGAATTACGTCCTGGAGAGCTCATTTTCAAATTAAGTCGTCGATATGGACGGCCATCCGAGATCGGTTAGGACCTGCAGTCCACGTTGGAGAGTAATCCACAGTTAACCACTTTGCAATTGCAAAGAAACTCGGCATCCATCATTCGACTGCTGCGGTACACATCAAATATCGTCGAATTCAAATGCGTAATTATTTAGAATACAACAGAACTTTACCGCCAATTAAATATATATAGACGCCACGTAAAACGATGAATAAAAGTACTAGCTAAAGTGTGTATATACAATAAACAATGTTTAAAAAGTATTATTATTATTATTATTATTATTATATAAATTTACATAGGAATAAATTCTAAGACTAAAGTCTTAAAGCACTAGCATCTAAAGCTTTTGGCTTTATTTTTTTTTTTTTTTTTATTAATATTATTACAATTATTATTAAAAACTCCACCGCACTTGAGATTTGAACCCACGTCCATTGAATTACTTGTCGAGACTCTTGCCTACTCGGCCACTCAGGCCGATGTTTAAAAAGTAATTCGATAGTGTTTTATAATAAATAATTTCTATACTCTTTACTTTTGTACACTTCTAAACCTCTCTGACTGTTTGACCCATTTATTCGTTAAACTTATTATTTTGTTATTATTTTGAATCAAATCGCATTTTCTCAGTTATTGCTATTACTGAAATAAAACATTATAATTAAATAAATCACATTATATCCGATATTTGTAAGTTTGAGCTTCTGCGATTGCAATGTGTTGTTCATATGATTTCGAACCTTACCATTGCTGGCTTTCAAACGTATGGCTTTGCAATTTACAAAGAGTCGCCCGTACGACACTGTATAACGTATCTCATTAAAGACTGAATATATTCTTTAGGCCTTAGATAGGTTGACTACTTACCTAAAGAAAGTCATCTGCTCTACCCTTTTAATTTGCAAGAAAGAGTTAGTGAATCGTGACTTGTGATAAAAAGTGAACAAGATACAAAATTCGAAGAGCAAAAAAGCCCTTACAGGGTACACATGTATGGTAATACCGATTATTCATGCCTTGTGTATTTATGGCGAGGGTGGTGGATCGAGTGAATGCAATGCAGTGTGCAAGAAAACTGTCGCATCAACTGAACCAATAGAGTCGATTATTAAATAAAAATAACTTCATTATGTTAAAGGACTTGATAAGATCAATTTTCAAAATATTGAAAAACCCGTTCAGGAAACGCTTTCGGCACTACAGTTGAGTGTACCGTATCCGTCTATACGGTGCAATGCGCCTCTAATGGAGCGTTGTTCCCACAGAGTCAGCGGATGAGTTATTATTTTGTTCAATAGCTCCACAATTTTTAAAACGATTTTGGATATTTTGATTGATGGTTTCAAGAGAAATGTTGTCTTAACGGAAGTCATACGTGACCAGAAAGAGTAGAAAATGACGCTTGAAAGTGACTTTGGTGGAATTCGTCCTAAGGAGAATATATCTTTAAATTTTATAATAACTTTAATCAATCAATAACACATATACTTATTCATTTATGTTACTTTCATATTTATATACCAAAAAAAAAAACCTTAAAAAAAACAAACGAAAGCCGCTATTAAATACCCTACACTATCTACCACAATTCTTATTTTTGCCATAGAACACAAAAATTATATCCTGTTTTTAAATCAACTTACTATTATGGAAGTGTAAGAATGCATCAATTTTTATCATAAAATATTTAAACTTAAACTTTTCTGCCCTAAAAAACAAACATTTTCGTGCAAATCCTTATATAGGGTAGGATCCCCAAATAAGCGTGGGTGGTCCAAATTTAGCACTGTAATTCTTTTTTATCTTAAATTGTGGATTAAGTTTCATCTCAACTTATTGAAATTTAGGCTTTTCTGCCTTACAAACGATCAATTTTCATAAAAATCAATGTATAGGATAGGATACAAAAATGGGCGTGGGCAGTACAAATTTGTTAGAGTTAATTTTTTTTCTTAAATTACTATTATGATCCGCTTTTCATCGTGAAGCATTGAACATTAGACATTTATGTCATATGAACTTCAGTTTTCGTGATAAGAGGAGGATCAAAAAATTGCTCCAGCCGGCCCAAAGTTTTCACACCAATTTATAATGCCGAAATACTACTATTTAGCCACTTTTGTGGAGAAATTTTGGAAATTGCAAATTTTCCATATAATGATTTTTCAACCGATCCAAACCATTTTCAATAGCGTTCGTCCTTGGGTTAAGCGACGTCAGTACACCAAGTTTGATCAAAATATCTCTAAAATTGCGATTTGCAGCTTGAATACAAAAATACATGGACAGACATCAGACGAGCAGACAGGCTTAGATCGATCCAGAATCGCTAAAAGGTGAGTCTACGTTAAATCCTTTTGCATGTCACATATGTAAATTTAATACCACAAGTGTTGTAGCGTAGAAAAAGTTGTTTTGGAAATCGATTTGTAAAATAAAGTTCATAAAAAGAAATTCAAGTTTGTGAGTTGATCGGTAAAATAAAAGGTCGATCTATCGCAAGTTCTTCTGGGAGTTCTGTAAGTCTGAACAAACTTAGTATAGTCTGTACCACAAGTGATGTACGGTATAACAAAAGGCAATGTTATCCATTTCAAGAATAGATGCGTTAAATTATACAAAGATTACTATTGAATGAATTCCCAGGAACTAAACAAAGCTTTTATTCATATTTTCAGAACCTTGGCTCATTTTAATGGGGGAACATAAGGGCAAATATAACACAACAAAAATGGCGACATTTCAATATGTTCGCGCAGCACGCCACTATAAAGTTGAACTATCTGTAGAAATCTACTAAGGCAAGTAAACGTTGAAATCATGTCGAAATTTAAATTTTTTTTGCTGTTATATTGACTATTTCCATTTTATTTGTTTAAAAAAAGAAGTATATATATGTTTTTATATTTAAAATGTATATACTTTTATGTGTATCTATGAGGACTTTCAAATACACCTGTTCTTCCACTGGTTTTCACCCCATTTTAATTATTGCTTCCTGAGAAAACCCCCAGGTAACTTCGCTGTTTAATTTCAAAAATTTAATTCTTGAAAAATATTAATCATCTTCTCGACATATTTCTATATTGCGGAAGCATTTTCCTCTACTTTGCCGTCGAGCCTGCCCAAGTCTATACCAGTTAGCAGCAACAGTCTTTCTCATAGCTTAAATTGCTCGCGAAAAACTCGTCATTTGCATGGCACTGGGGCAATATGTTTTCGACAAAAAAAAAATTTAAGATTATTTCGGCCTTTTGCAATTTATAAATACACGATATTAAATTAAGATAAAACTTTTTTTCAATATAAGTTTTTTAATTATAAAAACTTCTTTCACATTTCTTGATAGAATATTTTTACTAAAATTTATTAAAGCATTTGGCAGATATAAAAATCGACATTTCTTCAATGAACAAAAGAAAGTTATTTAAAAGCAACGAACAAAAGTTCTATATAAATAGGATTTTAAGTTTAATGTTTCTTAGATTAATATAAGTTGAAAAAACGACAATTCATTTAAGTACATTGGATAAGTTACAGCTCTGCGGCAAAGTTGCATTTTTTGGCATTTTTTAAGATACAGTTATATAAAAATTCCTTCAGTTGCTTCAGACACATTAAAACTTTGTAAGTGTGCGACGTTTATAACTAGCCCGTATTTTTTCTATCTGTTCGCTTTTCAATCATTTGCCTAAGTTAAAATTCACCCTTACGTATTAGGAATCACGTCTTTACTGTAAAGCCTCAAATCCGATACATTTCGTTTTCATTTTCTCTGGCTGCCCAGTCACGTGAGCATTGTTTGCAACACCACAGCAACTAAAATTGCAGCTTCAAGACTATCTCATTTTAATGATCGTGCTCTGATTTCTGCAGATTTGAAGGCAATCGACAAAAAACATTGTTTTTTCTTGGCAACAGCCCTGAAATACTGCACCTTATGGTCGTCACTTGTACTCTTTATTTCACAAATAAATAAAGCTTCTTGGTTTATCAATTGCGGACTCAGACGTGACTTTATTTGCCTTATTATTAGGCTGATGTTTAACCATACGAGATGTAATGATCATCTATTCACAATTAACATGGTGAATAGCCCTTTATGCATATGTAGAGTCTTACAATCTCCTAATCATATCCTACTTCTCTCTCCGAATGTTGTCAGTGCCATTCACCATTCCACACTTCGCAAATTGGGTATATGGGATATTCATGACCGCGGCATTCTTGACATTTTGCGATCTCACAATTTAACAGTTTACTTCGCAATTTTTTCTTTTTCTTTAAACGTTTACAGCCAAATTATCAACCTACTCTCTTTTATACTTTTTTTGCTATCGCACTTATCAATTCTTTCATATGACACTTTATACTTACGTACTACATTACTTTTTACACTACGGAATTTACTCCTCGGTGTTCTTTTCTGTCCTATGTGCGGACGAGTAACATGCATATTTAAGAAAAAACACGCAAAATTGAAAAGACTTAATCAAATATATTTTAAAACAAATAAATAATAATAATTATATATCAAATATAACCCCGACTTTATTAAGGCTCAAAAAAAGGCCTCTGTGTTCATATTGGGCCCTTTTTACACATCTCAGCGAATTTTCGTTTGTTGATTCGCTGAATAGAAAAAGAAGAAGAAAATTTATTCAATTGTTTTCTTTGGTTAAAGTTTGATGTAAACATATAAGCAATAAATGCAAAATGTCGGATGAATACGATGGTGCAGCCAAGAGCAAATTAAAATTAAAAAATGATTGTGGCATTAAGAAAAAGAAGAAGAAAAACAAAGACCAAAATAAACACAAACAGAAGGAAGCTCTCCAACAAAATGCAGAGGTCGATAAATGCCAACGTAATTTTATCATAAAGCATGAATCAACAGAACAAAGGGTGTTTACCAAAGCAGAATTAGCCTTTAAGCAACAACAGGAGAAAATAGTAAGCAAAAATTATGGATCGACGTACGCACGAATGTCCCGAATGCCCATTATTAAAATTTTTCATGTAGAAAATTATGTTATTGTATAAATATTTTTTCACATATCGTTTTTTTAGCGCAACAAACGTATTTTGGAAAAGGCCACAACTACTCATAAGCAGCGTGTAGAGAAGTTCAATGAACACTTGGATACATTAACAGAGCATTTTGATATACCGAAAGTGTCCTGGACCAAATAAAAGCAAATCGCAATTTCTTATGTTATTTGGAGACATTTTATTATAATTGTTCTTTGGTTTCTTCATATTTCACAGTATACATTTTTGTCTTTTTTTCTTTAATGGTTCAAAAATAATTATACTTTAAGATGATAAATTAGTCAAATCCATATACTTTTCTATATATTTTGATTAAAATGCTTTGTATTTGCATAAAAATTTTTATGTACTTATTTCTGAAGTATGTTTGCAACAATTTTTATTAAGGGATAGTGTGCGGAGTCCTGATCATTGCAAATTCCATTAAAATCGTCTGTATTCAGAGAAAACAACATAGCACCGCCCAATTGGTTATGTCTAATATATTCGGCTTTGCATTGCATACTAAGAGAATTTTCAAAAGATATCCACTCTGTGCCGCAATCAATATAAGGCGAACAAGTCTGATGATCGTAGACTTCAACTACGTGTAAGTTGTTTTGCTTAAACCAACAGATTTCTGAATAAGCTACAAAGCCTGCAAAGCCACTTCGCCCTACATCCTTTGCTGGTGCTCCAATGCCAGTGTTAAACGGGTTTATCAACCTGCGATAAATGCGGATTTTTATTAGAAAAACAATTTCAGCTATGAACTAACAACATTTTACGTATACGAATGTCCATAGGTAGGTAAGCCAACTACCAATTTAGAACGTTCTAATCCATTCAACAGCCACCAATTGACTGAATAGTTTATATTTAAAGTACCTAGTATTGAGTATTCGTTATGGCGAGCGTAAAGAGGCGCATTTAAACCTGTAATTATCATTTTACGTAACTCAAATTGCTAATGTAGTCTTAATTGAATTTACCTGTGAAGGGTGCGCTCTTTGTATAAAAGTGATAATCGTAGGTCATTACATTAACATGATTTGCATATTTATTAATCTCTCCGACGTCATAAGCAAAATAAGCTATACCTTCTGGAGCTGCCACCGCTACCGATAATAAGTACGGCCGTTTTTCTCTTACATATTCAGCCCGTATTTCGTATAATAATTGTGAAAAGTGCTGTCTTTCTCTATTGTAAGCGCTGGGAAATTCCCAATCTAGATCGCATCCATTGAGTTGATACGTATGTAAGATATATTTTAATGATTGTATAAAAATCTTGCGCGTCTTATGGGTTTTAATCATATTCACAAAACCGAAACTTGAACTACTGCCACCACCCACCCATAACAACAGTTTGGATTCGGGATATTGTATTCTAAATTTGGGCACTTCATTCTCTAAAACATCATTCAATTCTTTACCAATGACTATTGAAAAATTTTGCACATAAGTTATGCCCACATTTATGTGAGTACATAATGAGCCATTGACATTACTTAAGCGTAAATTGTTTAAGTACTTGTCAGCATTCGGCAAGGAGTAATAACATACTAGTAATCGTTTTGAAGGAGCAGGTGCCATGATTTCAATTGCTTCTAAGGAATCATAATCACTTTCAGAATGCAATGATTTAACACGGAACGTTGAAGGTTTAACCAATCGAAAGTCATGAGATAACTCCCCATGATCTCGAAAAGCTGCACTATAAGCTGTTGCTTTTTCCAACAATTGAATAGAAACATCTTTGGCAAATACAACAATGCAATACATTATAAAATGTATACATATAATAGATATAGACATATATGTGGCATACTCACTATTTGTAAACGCTAAATAATTGACAGTTTGATCATAGGAATCATAAGCTCCATGCCACATAAGAAACACCAAAGTTGTAATGGATAAGTAAACACACACTAGCACAGTTATACGCCACCAACAATATTTATACCTAGAATTAGTATAAATTAGTTATATTATTTGTCTTTTGTTGCTACTTTTTTGTTCTTTGTTTACAAACCGCATTCCATTGGTCTCATCCATTAACTCATAATCAGCCATTTGTCATAATATAAATATGTTATTAAAACAACGATAACTATTGAATATCTTTGTTAAAGTTAATCAATGTCGTTGCTATTTTCTTAAATTTTATAAATCTTTCATTTTCTTTTCTTCTCAATATACGTTAAATTTGTTCTAAGCTCATATGGACGAATGAATTACATTTATTTTTTTGTTGCGAAAATGAAGAACAGAGCAAACCAACAAACAATTAACAATGCATATATGAAAAGGATGCCACATCTTAAATTAAACAAATTACATAATTTGCCGAGAGTGGGTATGTAAATGCTGTGCCCGATTCGCCTCCTTACTTATTATATTTGAGGAAAACCTGTAGCAGATGTTATTTTTATTTTGCGTTCTCATCGCATAATAAAAAATTTTAAAATTTTAAATTAAGAACACACCTATTTAATAATTACTCAAAAAATAATAGTAGTCTTATAAAATACTCTTATACTAACACTAATAAAATGAAATCAATAATCCCTTCTTAGAAATAAAATATTAGAATGTGTTTTCAAATTAATAGGTTTTGTAAATTAATTTTTAAAATATTAAATAAATATAATAGAATAATCAAAGAAAAATTAATTATTATAAAGAAGTTTTAAAGCTGTTAGCGAGTGTAAGGGCTTCATAAAAGTCAAATCAATTATTTAGGATGTAAAGATTTTATTATAAAGAAAAAATTAATTTTAGACAAAATGAACAGTAATTGTCAACAATTTTCCAATACATATACCGCAATGTTATGCTAAATTGTGATGGTGTCAAAAAAAAAAATGAACCAAACTGAAATCGATATCGATTAACCACGATCGCAATTTGTAATATGTTATAAAAAGCAACGGACCGTATACTTCAACGCCGTCCATGTAAAAAAACGAAACCCTTTCACTATTTAAGAGACAGAGGAAGAAGGGTTATGTATGTATAAACTTTGGGTAACTTCTACCCTTAATCATTTAATTTCACTAAAGAAAACTTTTTAATGAAAAGTGAAATTTATCAAATTTTACATCTTTTTGCTCCGTTGCCCTTATTGGTGATCTTACATAACCGATAATAATAATTTTACATCCATTATGAAAGGAAGAGAGGTATATTCATTTTACCAAAAATTTGCAATACCTAGGAGAAACGTTCAGAGAACCCACAAAGTGCATACATTTTTGATAGGCATCAAACTTTAAACATGCCCATCCATGTAATGTTTCTTGTAACTATTTTTCTGCCCCCAAAAAAGAAGTTGTCGACTTCAAATTTGGCAGAGACTTTCGAAGTTTTTTTGGGCGCAGCTTGTTATTGAAAATGGGCCACATCGATCGAAAAGCATGTCTGTAATATAACATACACTGAGAACATTTCTGATTTTTAAAAGGAATAAAAACTTGGTTTTATGCTCATTACCCATAATATACAGCAAATAAATGTAAAAAAATTTGAAAGCATATTTTATGGCCACTGCTGTAGTATCTGCACAAAAATGGAAAAGATTGACCACGCCTGCCGAATATTAAAGTGTATCGAATTGTAATTTTTTCTTTAAAAACCTTTACAATGCGCAGAAACAAACTTTAGAACTCCACAAAGTATATAAATTCTTGACCAAAAATCGAAATTGAAATGCACCTAAGTATGTTTTATCTGCCCAACTCTGCGGTATCCGTGGCAAACATTCTTCCTTTAATGACAATGAAAATATCACCTATACATTTGCAAAAGAATTTAAAAATGACCTAAACTTTTCAAAGGACACGTCTACAGCGTCCACACGCCTATGCAATAACAACTTTTGTTTTGAAAATAGAAAAAATAAGCCGCACCCACTCCATATTACAAAGCATCATGGAAATTTAGCACCAAAAGTAAAAATAGCCAAGCATAAAAAAATCGGAAGTCGAAAACTTTTGCGTGTGCGCTTGCATATAATTGCTTCAGTAAACGTACGCACACACACAACTGCTCACAGGTATTTCTGCTTTATCGCGAATACACTCACGCACAGGTTTACTCAAAACGTCATAGTATAGCATGCACATGTTCATAGTGCAAGCTTGTGCGTACTTCTCGCATAATTTTCAGTAAATCTTCTCATTTCAGTTCTTTACTCCCTCTCTTACGGTCTTTGATATCGTTTGTTTTTATCGGATGCCTTCTAGTAAGTGTAATAATTTCGCTACGCAAATGTTGCCAGCGAAATGTCGCATCTTATATATATAATGTTTTTGGCTAAATTTAATAATTTTGCCGCGGAAATGTTGCTAGCAAAATGTGCACTGCCGTATGTGTGAAATGTTTTTGAATAATTTTACTCATTGTAAATATAGCTAGTAAGCGTACAGTAAAACTCGACCAAGTATTTCAAACCACAAAAATCCCGGTCCTAGAAAATGTCTGAAATGTTATTGGCATAAACAAATCATTGCTCGTATCGTTCAATGAACCACTTAGCTTCCTTCACCGAACAATCAAAGTTATAGCTTCCTCTCGTTACGACGACGTACAGTGTCTCACAATTCGAATTTTCCGAATTTCTTAAAATCGAAAAGAAGAATATATTTGATGCCAGAAGATTGATTGTTTAAGCCAAATAAAAATAGCATCAATCACATTTACGAAACCTACCTACTTTTTGGGCTAATCCAAAGAATAGAGCTTTGATCAAGTACCAATGCGCTTGTAAATTGTATTTCCTTATTTGTTTAAGGGATTTCTTTCAATAAATTAATATTATAGTAAATATTATTACGTATGTGGTATTCTTTTTATTCTATTTATTATTCTATTTAGAGACACTGAAGGTCAATTACATATTATGCATATGTATATCGGTATGGAAATTTGAAATTCTTTCTTGAATTTTATGAAAAATTTCCGTTTCATTGGTAATTCATTGTTCGATTCGCTAATTACCTTATATATGTATAAACATATGTTCATGTGTATGTATGTATGCATTCGTGTGTACGTATTTATTTTTAATACGGAATATAATTTGTTCTAAATTGTTTGCGAATAATTTAATTTAAATTATATAACGCGATGTAATGTGTGTGGTGAATGATGCTGACCAACAGCCCCATTAAATTTAATTGTTTAATATGAAAACATTAAATAATTTATGCAAAAGTTTATGTTGGGATAGAAGCAATTTAGGAATTCTGGAGAGAGAGTGAGAAAGAGAGAAAGAAAGAATGATCGAGAAATATATCTTCATATGATCATTAATATGTTGATATTAAAAAAATTTTTAATTGTAGATTAATTCCGGAAACTTAAAAATAAAACAACTTAATTACTTCTGGGAAAAATATATAAAATTCTTATTTAGTTATTCATGAGTGATTTATTTATCAGATATAGTGAATATGAATTTTACGAGATCAATGTTTTGTTTTCATTTAACTTTTATTAATTATTCGAATTAATTATTAAAGCATTATATTGCTTTGCTTTTTCCTTTTTTTTTCTTTTTTGATCTTTATATTTGTGTAAAATTATACACTTATCATTAACTTGATAGCTAAAAGATACAACAGCACAAGCATATATTCTTTATTACGAAATTTCTTGGAAACTATCCTTACATATCCCTAAAGCATATTACGATATTAGATAGTTTTAATATAGAAAAGTGAACATGGCGACAAAAAAAAAAGACTACAATTTTGATGAATTTCGCATAATGCTGCCATGCGCTATAATATCTTGATCGTTTTACGCCTGCCACCTGAAGAAGTAATTTTTTTATAATATCCCAAAGTATGTTTGAGAGACTCCATCAACTACTTTTTGCGAGCGTGAAAATCTGAACCCACCTGTCCTCGAGATGTGTCTTACTTAAAATCGGACAAATTGAGCTTGAGTTCTTTGTTCAGTTGTCAATGATAATATGATAAATTCAATTTTAAAATTATTATTAAAAACTTCAGAAAAAAATTTAAAAATTTTAATAATATTTACCACCAATAAGTGATCTACATAGTAGATACCAATTTGAAATTTTTAGAAGTAAGGAAAAAATTAAAAACGATAAGTGATGATTATCCACGATTCGAATTAAGGTGAATATCAAATTTTTTTATGTTCGTTTTTCTGTTTTCGTACGTCGTTCATGTGTTTCAGTTAACTGTACTGTGTGTCTCGATCTGCATTCTGAATTGGAACCAGGGAAACCGAACGCATATTTAAATAGTTGTGTATTTCAGTAAAACAATTTGTTAAAAAATGATCAAAAATTTGCTGAGTTTTAATTAAAGTTACTTATAAGGTTTTAACCAATCAAAGCCTGGATGGAGAAAACGTGTTTTATGTGCGTAAAGCTGAATCTTAAATAACTTGATGTTGTTGTTTTGTTTAGAAATTAAATTTTAAATACTGTGCTACGTCTATATATATATGTATATGTTTCCTTTTTCTAAAACATAACAAACAACAAAAAATTTTATATTAACAAAACAATTAAAATAAAAAAAAAAAAATAAAAATAAAATTAATATGAATATATATATGGTTGGGTATAGGTATGGCTGCAAGTATTGCTATCGCACGAAGAGGTTAAAAGTTTCCAGTTATAACAAAAACCTTTGATATAATTGCTGTATGTGATGATCAAATTTTGCATTTTTGCATTATTTTGTTTATTCTAAGTACCTGGTATTACATCTAGGAGAAAGCATAGTTTTCATTCGTGTTTACCTATGTCTAAACTCTCTATATATAAATTATAAGAAAACTTATGTGTTTCCATATGTTTACTTGTTTCTTTCTTCCCTTTTTTTTTCTATGATTGTTTGCATTTGTCTTTCGTTTCTCTTAGTATTTTTGTATTTATAAATACTTTTTAATTTTGCTCTTTTTCAACGTTCTTATATATATAAAAGTTAAAAAAAAAATTTCAAAAAACAAAAAAAAAAAACAAATTAAATACAGTTACTTATAACGTTCAATGTCATTGTGAGTGCTTATGACAATTTGTTCGTTACGAGTTATCACGACTGCTTGCTGTACAATTACTTGCTTACGCACCTTAAATATATAGACTTTCTTGTATACACAAAAGCAACGTATGTAACAATATAAAAAAAAAAAATTTATTCTGAACTTAAACTTATATATATAATAAAAAATAAACGAAGGTAAACCCAAGCAATAACACTTTATCTATATGTATATTATATATCTCTATATATTTATATAAATATTTATATATATATACATATACTATATGTATGTACATTATATTCATATATACATACATTCATATATATATATACATATATATATTATTATTATTTATATAAATATTATACACATGTACGTATATATATTATTTATATATATATTATATATTTATATTTAGTTTTAAACTTAAGTTATACGTGTTTGTAAATTGTGTTTTTTATGTGTTATATGTGAAAGTGCGTATATATTAAATGATGCGTCTGTGCGATGAACATTGATTTGATCTGTTTATTTAGTTAATTTAATTAATTAAATTTAATGTGATGTCATTGTAAAAGGAAGTGTTACTAGCATCACTTTTTTGGTTTATGCTTATATTACAAAATATAGCTGGCTTACTTAAACATCATTTCAACTTAATGAAAAAAAAAAACGAACGCGGAAAAAAGAAGCAAAAAAACTGTCGTTTTTCCCGTTACTATCGTAATATTATCACAAAAATTTTTGAATGTGAAATGAACAGCATGTTAGCATATGTATTGTTGTATGTGCCGTTTAATTCGATTGCATTGTGGCACTTGATTTAAACTGTCTCCAAGACTCTTACATCTTTTTGTACTACATAAAATTTATGTTTTTTTCCCACAAGACCCCAAACGACTGCAATATTCTCAATGACTACATTAACAGGTATTGTGCATACAGCGCCCAACACGCAGGCCATAAACTTTACCACTCCAAAGCGATATAACGAGAATGATTTGATGACACCGAACACATACATATAAATATTAACTGCTGCTATAAAGGCGCATACAAAATCCACAAGATTGGGACAGGGTATCGGGTATAAGCCCGCAAATACGATATTCGATGTGGAGAGCGGCATTGTTACCCATGAATAAACGCTAATACCGAGCAGTAATTTATGCTTGAATGGTATCATTTTCGAATGCACGACCAGCAGTATACCTTGAAGCCAACGTTTGCGTTGCTGTAGAAAATCCAATAAGGTGAACGGGGACTTTTCATACATTTCACCTTCAATAAAATTAAAAGTAAAACCTTGAGCAAAGGCACGCATAGCAAAGAAACAATCTTCCGCGACCGAACCATCGACGCCATTATCAAATGATACCTGACGTTCAGCACCAACCTAAATAAATAAACAACAAAAAATAAGTAAGAACATTACAGTCGGGCAAGGCCGACCATTTAATACCCTGCACCAATGGTCTAACCAAATTTTTATTTCTGCATCAAGTTACTATTATGGATCAATTTTCATCCCCACATATTAAAACTTAGGCTTTCTGCCCTCCACAGGATCAATGTTCGTAAAAATCCTTATTAGAGTATGATCCAAAAAATAGGCAGAGATGGTCCAAATTTGGTACAGTTAATGTTGTTATGTTAAATTACTATTATGATATAATTTTTATCATGAAGCATTGAAAATTATATCTTTTTCAATGCTTAAGTTTTCGCTATATGAGAGGGAATTCAAAAATTGTCCCAGTACGTTCAAAGTTTTCATACCAGTTTAGAAAATCCAAATTCTATTACTTAACCACTTTCGTCAAGAAATCTTGAAAATTGAGATTTTTTTCCATATAACGACTTTTCAGAATACGGTGTTACATGGGGAGTGGTCGAAAAAGGGGTCTAATCTGAACCATTTCCAATAGCGTTCGTCCTTGGGTCGAAACACGTTTCTGTACCAAATTTCATCGAAATATCTCAAAAATTGCGACCTGTAGCTTAAACACAAATTTACATGGACAGACATCAGACGCACAGACAGGCTTAGATCAATTCAGATTATGATTCTGAATCGATCAGTATAATAAAAGGTGGGCCTATCTTAAGCCCTTCTGCGTGTTACATACGACCTCACTAACTTACCACACCACTTGTTGTGCAGGGTACAAAAAATAATTATTTACTTAAGATTAATTAACATAATTTATTTTATGATATTGTTTTCTCTTACCTGTGTTACAACGTAACTGCCTTTCCAGCTGAACAACGGTTTATGGAATAATTTGAATTGTAATCTCAGTTTACCCATATCATCAGACACGCGAAAACTATCGGCCAACGTGGTCAGCCAATTGACAACATTTTCATTGGCATAGGTAATCAATCCCTGTCCGAATGGATGTTTGCCATCCAAGACAAAATTTATTATACCACGCACCGAGTTCTCCGTTAATAAAGTTTCCTCGTCAAGATGCACTATCCAATCGTTATCATTTAATACATTAACATTATCTTCTAGGCAATATTGAAGTGCACGCGATTTGAATAGAGCTCCAGTTCGTGTTTTATACTCTTTGGGTACAACAATTTCACGTATGCGACGATGATGTGCCAAATTAACTGCTTTATCTGTAACTACTTCGATTAAAAAATTTTCCAAACCCGTATCCAAGCAGGTATTCATATTGCGTAATACATTCGTTTTAACTAAATCGGGGAAGTCACCGCGCGTCACCACCCTTATGCAAATGAACGGTGCTAATAGTGGACTGCCTTTGAGCACAACTTTTTCGGGGAAGGCATTGTAAAAGATAAGACCGCAAAAATTGAATAATACTTGCGGTAACGTCAGAAATGTTAGAAAACGTAACAGATATAAAAGAGTGGCTCCCATTTGTCCGTACTCGATCCAGGGATCGAGCACCGTAAATGAGTTCTCATCAATTTTAATACCACCAGAAAATATTTCAAAAACAAAAATCACTACAACAAGCAATGCACAATGCAGCAAATGTTTTGTATGTGAATTCATTATGGTCCAATATATACCACTGTGATGCTTCTAAATTAGCCAGCGGTCAGGTCAACTTATGAGTAGTTCGGTTTTTCTAATTATTAAAAAATTTATTAAATTTAATTCAGTTATTGTTGTTATTTTCTTTATTATTATTATTATTGTTGAGTATTAAGATCGCGTAGAGTTAACTTTTTTTTACATTTTTATAGCTTTAAAAAATATCGTGATAATTACAAATTGTTGTTATTGTTGCAGTTGTAGTCGTTTTAATAGTGAGAGTATTCACTTGCGTTCCACTAGTTTTGTAGTTAAATATTTTGTAAAAATTTCTGCAGCAGATACTAGAATAAAATAGAAATACACATTCATATCAACTGATGTACATAAACGTTATGTATCCATAATTTATACCATAAGATGAGGTTTAACAATATAAAAATATAATAACTTACTTGAAACTACAAAAATGATACCTATTCATATATACATAATACATTCATTTATGCCCTAATGTGGACATATTTAAAAACAAAATAAGATAAGATAAAAAAAAATTCACTACTATACAGTTAATCGCAGATATATTGAACTTGTTTGTTCACTTGGTACCGTAGACACTTAAATTATATTCGAATAATATAATATATGAATAACTTTTGATACAATTACTTACAAAGGGATGACCATATCCATTGAAAACTTATGTCAATTATCTAAAAGCCTCATTCGAAATACGTACGTACACGGCCCAAGGCGATCATGTTTAGAAAGGACCCACCATATATTCTTCGTAGCTGGTTTACAAGAGCAATCAATCATCATAATGTATAAAATGTATCTATGCTAAGAATCCTGACAAAATTTTAGACAGATATAATATAATATGTTTGCACATGTGTCGCATAAATGAAATAAATAAACGAAATGAAATTATATATTATTTGGAAAGACTAAGGAGTATGCCAGCTGTTCATTCTGTGTCTCTATTTCTGAGTAAATAAATACACATCCCAAGTTCATGCAAAGATACGTACCATGCATGGAGGCGATGTCGTAAATGAAAGTGCTAGGTTAAGCTAAAACTACGTGCGTTTTTCTCCAATAGATGGCTCACCAATAGATCCCATAACTTTGATAATATCAATCTACCCTAAGGCCCGATTAATTAAATTGACAATCCAAAGATAATTAAAATAGCACAAGTAAGAAAATCATATTCAGTCATAAGCGAATCTTTTATACCCATCACAGTTATCCTAAAAAAAAGACTAAGAATTAAGGAAAAAAACTACATTTTCACATTCTATAATACTGGGTGGCGCGGTTGATTTTTTCTATTTTCAGAATAAAAGTCAAAATTTACATGGTGTATTTGTTGCACTTTATGAGTAACAAGCAGAAAACGCGGAAGACAAAGATGTTCGCAGTTTTTGTTGTAAAAACATGTGGGCGTTGTAGGCGTGTCTTTGAACCAGTTCGAGTCTTTTTCAAATTCTTTTTCGACTTTGTAGGCGATGTTTTCGTTTCTGCAAACGGGAGAATATTTACTATAGATACTATGCAGTTGGGCAGACGAACAGATGGACAAATGGACATGCTTAGGTCAACAGTTGCAAAAGAGCATGTGGCATTATAGCCACATGAATAATAAAAACCACATTTTGTAGGCATAATCGTTATCTTAAAAGACAGATGGAAAAACCTGAATTTATTTCATTCTTCACGTCATTCAAAATAGTTCGTGAACGATTCGTGTATCTGTATGCATTGCAAGCATTTGATATATCTAACATGCCCTCCGTGACAGCATGGCAAGCACATGTGTATTTTAAGCGCGCATAAATCCATATATATGTGTATGCGGTCACTACGCTGTTCAAATTTAAATAAAGTACAGTCCTTGCAGAATTAATTGAATTAAAGATAATTATAAATGAGGACGGAGTTTGCTTTTGTTTGTAACGTGATACGACAGTGCAGGCGTTAAGAAATTAAAAATAAGTTTAGTAATAACATTCTTATATATACATATATATACATACACGTGTGTATATATAAATAATACCAACGGTAGAAATGTTTGCGAGGAAACAAAAATGAGCTTTCATCGAAATTCATGCTCTTTTTCTTTATTTACATATCAATAAAAAACGATGTTTATTTATTTTTTTTATACCTTTACTATATTTTGTAGATTAACTTTTTTACTTTTTCCATTTCATATCATTTGCTTCTGAATTTCTCTATGTCCATAAGTATGAAGGATCAAAAAAACAGGTAAGAACATTATATTCGGGCAACGCAAACTATTACATACCCTACACCAAAATATTTATATCTTATACCATGTGTGAGTTAATAGTATATTAAGTTTATGCGGATCGGGGATATATCCACCTTTTATTATACCGATCGTTTCAGAATCATAATCTGAATTGATCTAAGTTAACGCCTAATTCTGTATGGTAATGGCATTTAGGCATTCTAAATTGGTATGAAAACTTTGGATCGGCTGGGGCAATTTTCGACCCGCCTCTCATATAAAAAAAACTAACGTTCATACGGCAAAAAGGTATAGTTTTCAATGCTTCATGATGAAAATTACATAATAATAGTAGTTTAACATAGCTTTCAACTTCAAATTTGGCAGGAACATTTAAAGCTCTTCCACGTAGGTTGGTATTAAAAATTCGCCAAATGGGTCGAAGGACACGTCTACGGCACCACGTAAACTGAGAACACCTCTTTTTTTTAAAGGGAACAAAAAAATGGATTTTTACTCATTCTTCGTCAAGTACAGCAGATAAATGTACAAAAACTTTAAGGTATATTCTATGGGCGATGCTGTAGTACCTGCACAAAAATGAGAAAAATTGACTGTACCTACTCCATATTATAGTATATCAAGGTTTAGCTCGTTTTTCTATACATTTATAACGGGCAGAAGCAAACTTCAAAACACCCATAAGGTATATAAATTCTTGACCTAAGCATGTCCATCTGTTCGTCTACTCAACTGCATAGTATCTGTGGTAAGTATTCTCCCGTTCGCAAAAATGAACACATCGCCTACAAATTTGCAAAAAAATTTGAAAATGACCCAAACCGATCACAGCAACCCCCTTGCAACGCCCACGCCCGTCTATATAACAAAAAATTTGAAAATCTTTACTTTCCGTTTTATAATAATTTTCTTCGGGATTTTCTTCGGGTTTCATTCGTGTGACGGTGCAAGTGAAAGACTGAGAACTAAAATTATTATCCTAGATAAAATTTTGAAATTGTAAATTTGAACTACAAAGTATAAAGTATATTGAGTGAAAAGATGTCAAGACTTTTAGAAATATAAACGAAAAACATTTATTTGATATACGTCTTCACTTGAAATTTTAGATCTTAAATCCCTTCTAGTTATTGACTATGGTTCGGTTGAGATGCACGGGAGTTTGCCACAACACAGCTTTTCCACCAATCTATACCCAGTTAATTTACATCGCTTTCAAAATCATGAAACCCACATATTCCAATATGCCGATGACTTCTTGTTAGTCTTAGCTGGAAGTTCCTTCAACGAAGCGGTTACCTTGAAGCTTGTACTGATTTGAACTTGTTCTTCAACGAAAACAAAACAAATGCGATTTAGACCTTCACTTCTTCAGATGGTGGCCTTCAGGCGTAATAAGCAGCAGCTACATAAGCCATCTGGAACTCTACTCATTGCAAATATAAAATAATAATGTAAATGTCCTTATGTCTAATGTTAATGCTGAAAAGTATTTTCCGCAGTCAAGTCTGCGAGTACGCCACGAAAGATTAAGATCTTATCCAAACAATGATCTTGTAACATATGCTGCTCATATTTAGTAGTAGATTGTCCAGCATCGCTGTGCTCAAGCATGCTGATTGACAAATTCGAAGTCTTTGACGAACTGTCTTTTACCTTTATCGCTCTTCTTGCCATCGGACAAAGTATTGTTTTGGCCAGACCATATAATATTAAGAAATTCTAATCTTTTCTAATTGCAAATCGGCCACTCAATGAAAATTGTCCGTACAATCTTAAATAATGCTCTTATTGAGGAATTTCACTGATCTGGATACCGGGTTATTTTCGTTTTCGTTTAAATGAGTAGGCCGATGTGCATGTACATGAAGTTCCTTGATGCTCCCTAACAGATGTTGCTAGCCTAATTCAGAATAACATTATACGAGATTGAAGAGACAGATATCACCAGATAACATGCACACACACTGATCGTCTCTTTTATAGAAATCATTTTTTTGATGACTTTTGAGCCCCTGTCGGATGCCATCTTCACGACATAGGAGGCTAAAATGGTCAACAGATCTACGATTAATCACATATTTGACAATGTTTACCTAAAGATGATCCGACCTGTATCATCTAATACATGTGAGAAACGTTACACGTCAGAATCAGGTGAACATCTCATTTTGGAGCTGGCAACAATGCTCACCTTCGGCAGTTGATTTGCTTTATCAATTTAATTTAATCATACCAATCATCATCAATTAAACTATTACTGATTAATCGTGCTCTATATTTTGCTTATTACTCCATTTGTCTAATTAGGGAGGACAGTACATATCTGGCTACCATTATGCGCCTGCCTCCTAATAACAGGAAACCTATGTCATTAATTCTTCCACTCATCGCTATATATTGGCTCCATCATCGGTTAACTGCAGAGAATCAACAATTATTAAAAGCTCTTCACAGTACTGTATGTGTCTTGCTCTCCACGTCAAGAGGCCTAATCTAAAAAAATAATTGACATTTCAAAATGGTAAAAAAGAAAATTTTATTTGAAGTGACGAGCGCTATTACAATTGGAATACAATTGGAATACCTTGGAAAGTTCAACTTCATTTTCACTCTGATTGTAAATTTCATTAACTTCATTATTACAACATTCATATATATATATATATAAATACATATGAGTGCGTGTATACACAAGCAGATTATGATTCTTAAACTTGTAAATTGTATTAACGTAATCTTCCTATTATATATTATATATATATGTTATATATATATTATATATATATATAACATATATATATATATATATAACATATATATATATATATATAACATATATATATAATATATATATAACATATATATATATATATATATAACATATAT
>KK502545.1:153328-323324 GCA_000688735.1 Glossina austeni | reverse complement strand
AGTATATATATATGTATATATATATATATATATATATATATATATATATATATATATGTGTGTGTGTGTTATGTGTGTATATATATATTTGTGTATATATATATACAAATTAACCAAAAAAGTTGTAAGTGGTTGCATGATCTTAAGAAAACAGAAAAACTAAAAGAAATGAAAACTTAAAAAAATCAAACGTTTCTTTATATCTTGTCCATCTTAACCTCTAAGGTAAAGACAATTGCGTCGACGCATTAACTTAGTTACATTTCTACATACCGCGAAAGTTATACTATGATGTGCTGGTCAACAGGAGAATTTAATACTTTCCTGACTGATCTTTATTTCAAATTTCCTGGTGCATATTTTATTCCACATTTTCAGTGTAAACAGTACATCTGAAAATCGTAACCACACGAAAAAATAGTAATTACAAGTAGTAGTAGTACAGCAATTGGAATTTTATTCATTCCGGTCGATGTATGTAAATCGCCATTTTTTATTTTTGCGGTAGTATGGTAAGCATTAGCAACATCATCGCTGTCGTGTATTTTAATATGCGGGATATACAATTCGATTGCAAAACTTTTGTTAGAGGGCAGTAATTTTTATTGTAATTTTGGAATGGTGTTGCAATTGCTAGAAAAAAGACGATTGGTTGTATTTTTTCCATCTGTACATATATTTGCTTCAGTAGCCAAAAGATTTATCTGCCCATCGTATCTACGAATCGCAACACGCGCTCATCACACAAATTCCCCGATGGATAAAGTATATTTCCGTAATGATTCTCATAGTGACGAACTGCATATAAATTTCCGTTATGTTAATGCTGATTTAAGATTGGATCGTGAGTTTAATTTTTCTCGTCGAATGAGCGAAAAAGTTGAAGATGTTTTAACGCGAATACGAGGGAATATTGAAAAAGAAATCTTTAAGAAGGCAAAGAAGGGCAAGAATAAAAGCCTACCTCAAGAGTCAGAACTTTTGCCGAAACCCTTAGTAGACGGTAAGGTACGTAGTGATCATTGTAATTGTTTACAATTGATTGTTTAAGAAATTTCTACAGATTGAATTTCTTCGTGGTGAACAAAAATTGGCTCACATAACTTTTATCGACATGCTGGGTGACACTACGGACAGCCTAAACCTAAAAATTTTAGATCGCAACTTTCAGGTTGTGATAAATCAACCGTGGGTACTAAATTTAGCTATGCCTACTAACATATTAGCAGGATTTACCGTTTACCCTGCTAAATTAGAAATGCAGTTCGCTGAGAGAAGTTATTGTAAAGGTTCTTGGTTTAAGGCGAGAATGGCAAGTAATTACCTTCCGCAATATTAAACGTTATAATAGATATTTCTTTTTTAGCCAGCTTCGGGCATCTTGAAACAAGTAAAAATGTGGTCACATTGTGGCGATGGACTGTCATATAATACCTGTAACGAAGACGTGGATTATTTCTTGAAGTTAGTATTGATACCTGGCAATAGTCAAGGCCAGTTTGGCCCCCCCGTAGAGCGAATATCTAAGCGAGAAGTACAGGTTGATCCCGGACCCTGCCCTTTCGAAACGCGGCATTGTTTTACAAAACAACGTTTAAGAGGCAATAGTTGGCGTATAGTTTCTTACAATATTTTAGCAGATTTGTATGCAGACACCGATTATTCACGCACTCACCTTTTCCCATATTGCCCAGCATATGCTTTAAAGGCGGATTATCGCAAACAGTTAATAATGAAGGAAATCCTGGGTTATAATGCTGACATAATTTGCCTGCAGGAAGTTGACGTAAAATTTTTCAATTTTGACTTGCAACATATACTCGAAGATGATCAACAGGCTTTTAAAGGTTTAATGGCACAGAAAGGCAATTGTGGTGAGGGAGTTGCGACATTCTACAGCACTAAACGGTTCGATTTGCTTGAAACGCGGAATTTTAACATCGGCGAAAATATTAGGGTGTTACCCGTCTTCCGGGATTTGTGGCAAAAAATACAAACAAACGAGAAATTAGCAGAGCGTATATGTGATCGTTCAACGACATTGCAATTGACTTTATTAAAAATGAAAGAGTGCGAATACTATCTATTAGTAGCCAATACACATTTATATTTTCATCCAGACGCAGATCATATACGTCTTTTGCAATTTGGTCTCTCTATGCTTTACATTGAAGATATGTATAGAAAATTAATAATACAGCTGAATTTAAACGAGGAAAATCAGTTAGCTGTAGTATTTTCCGGTGATTTTAATAGCGTTCCCGAGTGTGGTATTTTCCGTTTGATAACTAAAGGATTTGTAGAGGACGACTTCATTGACTGGCGCAGTAGTAAATAACAAGAAAATTGTCAGATTTTTTGTTAAATTATTCTATTAAACTTTTGCCATTTTCAGACCCAGAAGAAACTTTAGCTGGTGTATCTTTGAAACAACCATTTCGTATGCAATCTGCTTGTGGTACCCCGCAATATACAAACTTCACTCATGCTTTTGCCGCTTGTTTGGATTACATATTTTATCAGAGCGACCGCTTGGACGTAGAGCAGGTTGTCCCTTTGCCTGCTCTTGAAGAATTAAAATCCCACATAGCCATACCATCTGTGGTTTTTCCCTCCGATCACGTAGCCTTGGTGGCAGACTTGAGATTTAAATTAATTTCGCAAAATGCCAAGTAAAAGACCAATTTCATAGTTTTGCAATAATTGTATTTATTTTACACAAAAAACCTACCAAATCATTTTGCAATGGTTTTTATGTTATAGCTTAGGGTAGAATATCTCATTTAACATTTTACTTTCGATACCACATCTGCAAAGTCTTCATACGTTTCACTTTTTTTTGGAGTTGAAGAACACCATACATTAAAGCTTCGGCGGTAGGTGGACAACCAGGTACGTATATATCCACTGGAATAATACGATCACAGCCGCGTACTACCGAATATGAATAATGATAGTAGCCGCCACCGTTGGCACAACTGCCCATTGAAATTACCCATCGGGGTTCGGGCATTTGATCGTACACTTTCCGTAAAGCGGGTGCCATTTTATTGGTCAACGTACCTGCTACAATTATAACATCAGCTTGACGAGGTGACGCACGAAATACAACGCCGTAGCGATCCATATCGTACCGGGGAGCAGCAATATGCATCATTTCTACGGCACAACAGGCTAAACCAAATGTTAAAGGCCAAATAGAAGATTTTCTGCCCCAATTAAGTAAATCATCCAAACGTGCCATTGTCCATTCACCCATGCTGGATTGCTTGGTTCCGAAAGGACTGTAACCTTTTTTGGGCAAAGGACTTTTGGGATCTACAACTGGCATAGTTTGCTGCTTACGTAGCAGTATAGTGTTTAGTCCCGGACCGAAAGCACCGCTCGTCACTGGGGGTAGTCCGGAAGCTAGCAGCTTAGATGTTTGGTTCGCGAGTGTCGTTGCGAAGCAAAGCATTTTGGTCCTGTTTGAGCGTTTAACGTATCTTACAATTATTATGTGATTTAAACTCGAAAGCAATAATAACAAATTCCACCTTTAATTTTATAACAATATTTGGTAAATCGGAACAATTGTACTAACCTTTTTATGTAACTAAGCTCCAATCACACAAACAATTGAAGTGCCAAACAAACATATGTTCAGTAAATGTATTTAATAGTCTGGTAACACTCGCTCTTTACATTCGTTTACATATTTCTAGAAATATGTATTAGTTTTTTGGCACAATTATAAATATAAAATCAATTGAATGTAGAACTGAAGAGACAAAGATTTACGAAACGACGAAACTTTAGCCCCGAGTTAAGTTGGTAGAAAACATAAAACATAAAACATTTTTCCACCAGTTATATAGAATCATATATGGAATTAGTAACCAAAAACAAAATTATCGCTTAATCTGTTGGAATAATTTAACACAATCTTTTTTTTGCATGTTTTTATAAATTCATTATTATTAATTTGTTGTTAAGTATATCATCAGCATTTGAATTTATATATTTATATGCATGAATAGAAAGTATTTGTTCTTTTTGCTAAGCTTATTAATGATTCAAAGAACATGAAAATCAAACTAATAAAGACAAATAATAATAAAAAACTGTTTTCAAAACCTTAACAAAACTTCGTTAAATGCCCCTTAACATTATGATTTCTTTCGTATATAAACTTGTACATCCCCTACAACAATACTAACTACCCGTTTTGCGTTTGCATTTTCCAACTTTCCTAAGAATGCATTTTTGACAAAAGTGGAAAGCAAACTTAATCTTTCAAAAAAATCGAACTTTAAATCATAAAGGTAATTTACAAGTCTGTAAATAATTCAAACATGACAATTTTAGGTAAAACAAAAATTTCAAAAAAGAAGTTTTTATGGGCGTACACAAACCATATGTAGATGATTAATATTAATAAGAGAGAGAAACAGTGCTAATGTGATACTTTTTTGTTGAGAATCTTGTATTTTAATGTAGAGATTTATTTGACCTCTTCGGTTGTCGAGGTGGTGGCGGGACGTTTTCGTATGCCCTCATCGTCGTTGCTGCCAGATTTAATATTTTCATCAGTAATAATATTGAGAGTCGACTCTAACGCAGTGTCATTAGGTTTGATGTCTTTGTCAGTATCCTCCTCTTCGTCTTCATAGTTAGTTGGTTGTTCACCTTTACGTAATAATTTACCAACCAAATCGTATTTTTCTGTATGTAGTAACAATTGCCACATATAATATAAAAATTTCTTATGAATTTTTTAAAACAACCATACCTCTGAATTGCATTTCCCATTCGCGTAATGAGTCCATTTCCACTCCACTAAGATCACTGAGATCATCATATTCGTCTTTATCTTTATCGTTGGCGCCCACACTAAACCTCGCTAAATTTCGTGAAGCATCACGACCCGCGAAAGAAGCATAGGGGCCACCTGGAAATTAAGAAAGCGTTTTTTTATTGTCTTCTGCTGAAGTACTGTAAGAAAATGCTTAACTTATATGTATTGCAAATTGATATATTTAAAAAAATTTTAAATTGTGAGACTGTTGCTGTAAATTTTACGGATTGCCTTAAAATTCTCATTTTTTTTTCTATTTTTAATCCGCATAAAGCTCGCATATCTGTTCATTCGACTGTTCACGTCGTAAATATGTTATACTCTACGCGAAACGTATTTCGGAGATGTAAACGGTGACTCTCTACTATTTTATTTGTTTCGAAAAACTTTTCATAGTTCAAGCAATATTTAATGATATATTTAACATATTTGAAAGACGTTGAGCAGTCAGGTGTAAAATTGCTTTTGATGATACGTACGTGCAAGTGCAAAATTTGATTAGCAAACTTATCTTTGAATAGTTTAAATGAGGAATAGCTTAAAAGTTGAATAGAATGGGAAGTGTAAATACATTGATGTTTTCTTGAAAGAATTTATAGTTAATGATTATATATGCATTATGGGTAACCACGTTTGTTTTGCTAATTAGAATTTTCTTACAAATGAACTTGTATTGAAGACATATGTGTAGCTTTTGCAGAATCTAAAAATAGCAAGAAGTCTCTTTTGCAGAATCTAAAAATAGCAAGAAGTCTCAGAAACAGCTATCGAACAGGATAGAAACAGAAGTTGAAGTGTTCTTTTCTTAATCGTGAACACACGCACACACACACATTAGTACCTTTGGCTGTGTACGTGTTCTTTTTGTTTTCTACGGTTGCGGAAATTTTGTGATGGAATTATATACAACATATTGCACGGAAACATAACATCGTCATCGCGTTCCGTTTTGTCAATATATTAATTTAAATAATTTTTTGGCCAGGAATGACCTGCACTGGTTGGTAAAAATGGGAATTCATTCACCTGGTCCGTAGAAACGCTTCCCTTTGGTGACGTCAAACACATTACCGTTAACAGCCATTAATACGCGGCCGTCAGGCTGTGTGCCATCGTACTGATGAAGTTCAGCTACTGTAAAATCTCTGCGCAACTTCGGTAATTCTGGCTCGGATGGTTTTTGAGAAGCCATACTGGGCACTTCGATTCGATCTTTGATGATTTTATATACTAAAAAAGCAATAATAGCCACCAAAGCCAAATTCATTGGACTATATATGATTTCATGGACAATGGCCGTAAGCATGGATGTTTCCCCAGACATTTTGTAATTTTTTAAATATTTCCCTTCAAATTACTTTCGGTTGCTTTACGCACTTTCTTTTATTTTATTGTTAGCAGCTTATGCCTTTGTAATGTTAAATATTTTAACAACGTTTATGAACTTCAATACTGAATCGCTTAGTCTTTCGAACTTTGATCTTTTTTCTTTCTATTCATACACTCTTTCTTTCGTTGATTCGTGTTGCGGTCTAATTTACCGGTTTACTTTGTTTTATAAGATTTCGATTTTTTTATTTTGATTTCTATTTGCGAATTGCTCTTGATTTTTTTTTTTTTGCGTTCTGTTATGTTACATGCGCACAAACTAAATGGACAATTATATACAAAATACTATAAGAACTATACAATAAGACAATTTCTCCGATATTAGTTTAAAGGCAACTTTTCTACTGCTGCATTACTAGAGTTGATAATGAAAGGAAAACGACTTGACTGAAAGAATGTAGGAGATTATTCTTATTTAAAAGTCCAATAGCAATGTTATAGGAATATTTTGCCTAAATTTGGGGTAAAATAAAGCAAATTTAATACATCTTCTCTTTGCTTAATAAATTCATTTATACAAAATAATTATTATTTGTACAAAAGTTTTTTATGGAAATGAAACACATTAGAAATGGAACAATTTGCCTACTGTGTAAGAAATCTTTAATTATACAAGTAATCCTCAATAATCAATATCTCGTTAATGTTGTATCAAATAATATTAATATGGGCATAATTAGTGAAATCAATTTGTCATGTTAATTTGTCTATTGAAATTGTGATAATCAAAAAAAAAAAAAAATTTAAGCGAAATCAATAATCTGATATCAGTGGATTTAAACTTATTCCGCCTAGTTTAAAAGGGTTCTAAAAAATAAATCTGACATATTTTATATTGTGATGTCACTTGCCAAGCATTTAACGTTTGTGGCGTCTGGCAACTTCGGTTTCAGATTTTATGCATATGGCATCATATCGATTGGCTGCGAATGCGTCTAACAGCTTTTGTCTTTCCGTTCGTAACATTCAGGGCGGTAATCATATCGAAGCACGCGATTATCGCCGTTAGCTACTATCGTCGCCAGCTTTCTAATACTTTGCAACGCTTCCAAAATTTTCCATATCAATGCATTGATAACTGAGAGGAACGCATTTGTTTTGTAAATATAAAATACATATAGCAAACAATAATAAGCGTGCAAATGTGAAATGAATAGAAAATTATGTGTTTAAATTTTTAGATTTCTTGTTGCAGAAAAAGTTTATTACCATGTGTTCTTCTTTACAAATGTTCCATAAAAATGAATGTTAATAATTCTCTTATAATACCTTGCTAGTGATTAATCAACATAAATGATGTCTTCTACATCATTATATTAAATTTTCTCTTTCATTACTGTATGCCAAATATTTTTTCTTTTATACTCAAATATGAACAAATGGAAAGAAGATGCAGTCTATAAAAGGTTGTACTTCCTGTATTTATTTAATTTTCATATAAATTTTTGTGCGAGTTATAATTTTAAAAATTATTTATATTTTTAAGATAATGTTTATAAATTTCGTGCCAGCAATCCTCTAACCCAACTGCCTCAATTATGGCGTTTCCACATAAAAATCGACACTATTATCTTCTTACGTCGCTTGGAGCGCTGGAAAAGTTAAATGATTTCCTCCCACTTTTTAGGGGACGCAAATGTTGTGCAGCGCCTGAAAACGTTCGCTCTTCTTCCTTCGCCTTCTTTGGGTTGTAGCAGCTCTTTCGCTCTTCTTGCAGAATAAAAGGAAATTGCGATACATTGTGCTGGAAATGTACACATTAGTCAAAATCGCTTAATTTAGCTCGATACTTAAAAAAAGATTGTACTAATTTTTATCAAAATTTCTTCTTCTTCACAATTCATAAATGCAATTTCGGACACACTTTCTTTCTAATTTTTTAAAATTATTGAATTAATAATTCATTGCCTAACAGCTGTTTATATTTGTCTATTACAGCTGCCTTTTTACAAACACAATTCTAAAAGACAGATCTGTGGTAACTTTCTTTGGTTTATACTCAATACTAATGTAAATCTGTTCTCACCGCCGGTATAACTGAGAGAACCCATTTGGCGATAATCGCCAGCAAATTTGTCTACATGATTAAACTGTCTTGGCGATTGTCGCGTACCTCATTGTCGTCTTCTTACATGATTACCCACCAGATTTCACACAGTATATATACACTTTATCAATTTATCTTTCTGTCAACGACGAACAAGTCATTGCATAAGCATACATGCATATACAAAAATTTGTAACGAAAATTCCTACGGAAAGCCGTAAAAACGTGGAAGACAACCATTTATGACTGCAGTTAGTAGATAGATTTTCCAGCTTGTACGAGATATTGATTAAAATTAACTATAAAGGAACAGTGCAGACACTTAATCCTAACTAAAGGACCAATGCAAACAGGGTAATGTGGTTGTCTTGAGGCGAATATTTCTATTTTGTTCTTCTCTTTTCATTCTTGTTTTTCTTAATTTTTACTACTTAATCATATATCTTACTACATGCCGGAAAATTTTCTTTAAATATTAGATTAATAAATTCATAGTTTACACATGAATTATTGTTTATTTATATATATATTTTTTTCTTTACTTCTCCTTACATACTTTATACCACTTTTTAATAGTAATTACTATAAGATCTACTAAGAGTCAATTGAATTCGGTTGTTCATTTATTTCACTTGAGTTTTATGTGTAAGTAATTATAAGCTGTTTCTTAAATGCTTAAGGAGGGTTGACACAATGAAGCTTTGCTTCATGATGTCCATGTCTGGGGGAGGCATTTAATTAACAAATTTTCATAATATGGGGGATAAATATATATACAATTACATAGCGGTTTAACGCAATGATGCGCAATTCCGAATGTTCTTGATGAGACATCGACTTTTTACGACACTTTGTAAGAATTGGTAAATCATATGGTCTTGCATGCATACATGCAGATAAAACAAAAAGAAAACAACATTTAAAAAGAAATACCGACAATTTATTTCACATATAGATATTATTTATCTAATTTGTGTTTATTTTATACTAATTTAATTCTCTTTTATGTTATACGATTTAAAATTTTATTTCGTACTCAATATTATTTTATAAGGAATGGAAAACAAGCAATAAAGGCGATTAATGCCCAATTTTATATACATTTGTCAAATTAAAACATTCAAGCAATTTTTTTTGTTTTGGTTTACTGCCTCCCATGGCTTTTCTTTCGAAGCCATTTTTCTTCATTCGAAATTCATCTGTAATTGAAAATTTTTATTTTAAAAATAGAACAAATCAGTCGCGCTCACTCCATATTATAGAGCATGAAAACTTAGCCTTAATTTTTATTGTGTTTTTTGGAATAACGATGATGCTTATAAAAGATTCGGCCATGACCGAATACAACTGCCTCATTTGTCTTTGGTTACTTCACTTGTAACATGTTAACGAGAAAAATTGAGATTGTTTGTAGCTATTTTTGATAGAATTAGTGGAAAAGTAATAATTGTAAAATATTTCTAAAATACCAAGACAATTAAAGAAAAAAAGGGTTCTTAGAACTCTGTTCATAACAATTACTTTGTCTCTCAATGAAAGGTTTCAATATTAGGAACTCCCAATGTTTCCGCCAAATTTGGATTTGAAAGCGACAGGAATGTTTACAACAGCCATTGTACAGACGGGCATCTTTAAATCGATTCAGAATTTAATGCTGATCGGGAATATATTATATTGTGAGATCTCTAAGACTTCCTTCTGGGCGTTGCAAACGTTTTGACCAAATGAATACAGATCTTATCCTTCGGTGATGGGTATAAAAAATTCAAATCGGTGTTGTATGTTTAAAATCAATTTTTCACAGACTTGTAATATGTAGCGGTACAAAATAGTTAAACAAAGAAAAAAGTTTTGTTTGCGTAAAAACTTGAAAAAATTTGTTATGTACCGTAAGACTCGTTCTTCCATATGTAAGAATCTGAATATTAATAAATTTTATCATTTTCTTTTCTTTTTTAATGTAACTAAAAAAGAAGTTTTATAAACTAAATTTAAATAAAACACCATTAAAAACCACTCTTTTCAGGGAACACAAGACAAGAGTTATATTCATTTTGTTGAAATGCTTGCATCATCTTTTATGTTCAAACTGTTTAACAATACGAGCGACTCGCTTGTTTTGTCAAATGATATCAACTTTAAGGTTCAACTTGTCACTGTCTCGTATCGTTATGTGTGTCTCATTAGCGTACATAATTCCTAACTATTGCTAACAATTATTGCGTTTCTTATAATACAATTTCACTTATAATATAAGATCGCGATTTGGTTTTGATGAACAGAGTCAAAAACACTTCATCTCCGAATCGCGCAGATTCTATCGATTGCAAAATTTTTCAACGCTCCAAGAGTCCGCTTTTAACGTACAAGTATAATATATATTTCGTTAATCCGCCTGAGTGGCCGAGTAGGCAAGAGTCTCGACTAGCAATTCAATCGTCGTGGGTTTAAATCTCAAGTGCGGTAGAGGTTTTAATAATAATAATAATAATAATCATAATAATAATAATAATAATAATATTAATAAAAAAAAACAAATAAAGCCGAAAGCCTTAGATGCTAGTGCTTTAAGACTTTAGTCTTAGAATTTATTCTCTGGCTAAATTTATATAATAATAATAATAATAGTTTCGTTAATATAAAATTTAGCGCAAAAAGTCATCAAAACGATCTCCAACTGTAATGGTCCTGAGTGGTCGGCAAACATTGCGCTTATAAATTAATAAAAACCCTTGATATTTTGATATGTTTATTTTACAAAATTTTCCCAAGGGCAATGCACGGCCGTATTCTGAGCAACATTTTGAGTTGCCGCAGAGACGTCACAACTCATAAGGCATTTTTTTATTTGCGGTTTGCGTGATCTAATGCTAATGCTTGCTTCATACCAAAACTGATACTGAAATGTTTTCTTGTGATGACTCCTTCTGAAGGTTAAAATTGATTCAAAGCTAAAAAAAAATGATAACAAAAAACATATTGTTTTTTTTATGATTGTGTGATCGGTCATAATGCCTGAATACATGTACAGATGTGGTTCTATATATGAGGTGTGTTAAAAAAGAAGTGACTTTAATTTTTTCGAAAATATTTATTTATTCATCAATATTTATTTTGTGCCGTTCAAAGTAATCCCCCTTAGATATAATCCACATTGGGCCAGCAATTTTTCTAATCCTCGAAGCATTTCTGGTATGCGCTTTTTGTATCGCTTTGAGCTCTTCCAGCGATGCGATCTTTATTTCCTTCATCGTGGTATAACTTCGTCCTTTCATGGGTCTTTTGAGTTTTGGAAGAGAAAAAAGTCGCAATGGGCGAAGTTCAGTGAATACGGTGGCTGAGGCATGACTACGGTGTTGTTTTTGGCCAAAAAGTTGCGAACAGCAATGTCGTTTGATCTGGCGCATTATCGTTTAACACGTTTCATGCCCAAAACATCCGACAAAATTGCATAGCATGATTTAACCGATATGTCGACGTCCTCGGCAACCTCTCTAATAGTGATTCGAGCATTTTCCATAACAACGCTCTTCTCTCCTTCAACGTTTTTATCGGTTGTTGATGTGCTGCGGCGTCCGGACCGGGCATTGCCATTAACATCTTCTCGATCTTCTATGAAAAGCTTGTATCATTTATAAACATTTCTTTTGCTCAAAGTAGACTCGCCAAATGCTAAATAGCGCACTTAATTTTACATTTCACACGAAATTTAATACAGATTCTTCGATTCATTTTTTTTTTTTTTTGATAGCAAAAAATTGTCAAGCAAACCAAAATACGTGTAACCTTTATATCACTCAAAAGGAAACGCAAAATGGTTGTTATTGTCGATATATGTTGGGAAGATGTGTACCAACGTAACAAAAAAAAAAAGAAAAAAAAACAAATTCGAAAATCGAACGTACGTAGCGCACGGAATTTGAAAAGTGAAGTTATTGAAGACACGTCGTATGTTATTATATTATGTTTCTTGTTATGAACGAGCAATGAGATCCTTCAACATGTATACTACTCTTCTTAAATGCCGCTCAGGCATACAAAAATGTTATATTTTTACAAATGTTTGTTTCATTTTAATTAATTTTGTATAATGATTGCTACTATTTATTATATATTGTTTTGAGAATTATTTTAAATTAAAAAGAGTGGTATGTGAATTTTATCTTTAATAGAAAAGGTTTAACAATTATTTACGTAAAATAAACGTATAAATATATATATAATTATATAATATATAGTTGCTATATTGAATGCTTTGCAAACAAATTTAATTTTTTTTGGGACAAAACAAAAATCGATTTCTGGTCGTTTACCGCCTGCATACGCATGCAATACTTCTTTTTTTCACTAGCAATAGAAGTAAAGTACGCCGAAAATGCTGCTTTCGATTTTCCATATTTGGTAAGGCATAAAACGAAGACGCGAAAATTAAGCAAAATTCGTCCCACACAAGCATTACGATATCAGTTCTTAGATGTGTGAAGAAAGTGCGCCTTAAATGTGAACTTGTGTCACAAAAATTGCAATTAAATCCGTGGTTGGGAAGAAAATGAAATGACTTTCCGAACAATCTAATACTACACAATTGGTAAACCTGGATCAATTTTTAATAGCTCGCAATGACATGCGTTAAAAGCTTAAAATATTAATATTCAGATATTTAAAAATTTTATCAGATAAAATCGCTGAAGCCAAATAATATGAAGATAAGATGATAAAATCACAATTTAATCAAGGTAAAAAAGTTTGTAAAACTTTCATCGAAAGAGGAAGAAGCCTGCAATATCACTTTGACACGAAATTTTAATTTTTTGTTTATATTAAGTCTGCTGTCCAATTTGAACTACACTCAATCGGCGATTTCATGATGTAGTGAAGTTGTGGCAAGCAAATGCTCATCACGCTGTGTTGTAACACGTTTTCGTCCACCTCCTCGTCGCCAAGTATAGCCATCGAAATGAAAATGTTTGCTCTCCAGCGTAATTTCAGAGTTTTAGTGAAGCTATTGGAAAATTATCATTTTTATGTTTTCCTCGAAAAAACAATTCAATTTTGAAATTATTTCTTGTATGCCAGCGAAGTCAATTTTCAAACTTGACTTTTAGTTTTCTACTGATATCTATACACATAAGTCTACTCGTGTGATGTTCGCGCAGGCACACACACACACTCACATGTATAGTCACATACAGTCCACTCGTGCTCCGGGAGATAGTAACAACACTTTTTGCGCAGAGACCACACTACATAGTGGTAGACTTCTACGGCAAGGAAAATGAATCAGTACCAACATTTACTGCGTGAGAGCTATTGAGCGCATGCAAACAAAATCGCATACAGGAAAACCCATGGCCCGAATGGATTCTCAAACAGGGGTTTCTAGAAACAGCGGTACAAAGGAGGCCAGACATCTTTGTCAAGATGCTCCAAAAGTGTTTCGAAGAGATGATCTTCTCAGATAAATGGAAGGTGCAGAAGTTGGTCCTCATTCCCAAGCATAGTAAACTACCGAACGAGCCATCGTCATATCGACCCATTTATTACTGGAGAGAATGAGCAGAGTATTGGAGAGGGTCCTATACGAACGCCTGCTACTGGTGGTCAAGAAAAGAGGTGCTCACTCAGATAACCAATGTGGATTCAGAAGAGCATGGTTTACCATATACGCCGTAAAATATGTAGTGGCGCTTTCCTTAGACGCTATAGGTGGAGAGCGATGGAGGGGCGATGACAAGGAGTACTGCACCGTGGTTACACTGAACGTGAAAAACGTCTTTAACTCGGCGCACTGGGGATCATTCATAAGGCCCTCATAAGGATGCAGGTTCCAAGGTATATACTTGATATAATAATGAGCTTTTGAGCCACACGTTGGTGTACAACAGCGGCAATGACAAAGAGTCGCCTAAAATAAGGGCGGGTGTTCCACATAGAGCAGCCCTTGGTCCTCTCCTGGGGAACATATTGTATAACGGCATTCTGAAGTTATATATGCCTGTCGATCCAACGATTATCGGCTTTGCCGACGATGTAGCAATTGTAGTGGCAAAGTACGTTGCAGAGGTGGAAATGAAGGCTAACGAGGCAGTCGCTAAAGTAAAGGCGTGGATAGAAGAGAGGGCTACAGTTAGCGGAGCATAAAATAGAGGCGGTGCTAAGCAGCAGCCGAACGCGTGTAGAAACATGTTACATATGAGTTAGGCGACACACCGTGCAGTCATCTTCTTCTCTCAAACACCTCGGAGTTATGCTGGACCATCGACCTAGTTTTAAGCGCCACGTGGATGGAGTAGAGAAGGCTGCTGTCATCCAGGCGTCTTTGGCGAGGGTTATGCTAAATATTGGAGAATCGAAAATCACCAATAGGAAAATAATAGCCACGGTGATAACTTCGGTCTTGATGTAGTCGAGTCCAGTTTGAGCGGGTGCATTCACCGTGAAAGCAGTGTATCGAAAATTAGCGGCAATATATCGTCTTACCGCGTTAAGACAAATATGCGGACTCCAAAGAGTGCCGGAGGCCGCCACCCTCGTGATCACAGGCGTCATGCAATACAATAGACTTTTGTGGGGTTTGGAATGAGGCGCATTCACGAACGGCATCGCATCAACGACCGTTCCCAAAAGCCATGAAAAAAGACGAGCGGCTAGTGTCGATGAGAAGCTGGCAATCGCGGTTTGAAAGAAGAATGAAAAGAAGATGGACGTTCTTTCTTATCCCAAACATAACGCGATGGACCGAAAGGCCACACGGCGAGGTAAATATTATCTCGCTCAGTTCCTGACTGGCCATGCTTGTTTTCGGAAGTAGCTGTACAAGTTTGGGCACGACAACTCGCCAAACCATCCGGAATGCTGGGAAAGAAATGAAGATGCAGAGCACGCTATATTTCATTGCAAAAGTTTTGAGAATTGTAGACCCCTAGTAGAAGAACTCAGTGAGATTTTCCAAGTGATAACTAGCAGTAATAAAACCTGGAGCCGCATAGACGACTTCGTAATCAGAAAGATAGCGGATGGAGAGAAGAGAGAGTGGAAGCTGGGCTCCCACCACAGGAAGCGCGCTAATTGCAACTAGCCTAGAGAGTGATAGACGAAGTGTGTGTGGGGGATAGTTTTAGCACGTAAGCGCCATGGATGGCCAATCGTGCATGTTGCTGGCACGAAATACAAGTATAAACTCTACAAAGCTATAAATTAAAAGCGTTCGTTACTTTAGCGTAATTCTTCGGTAATCGTGATCGAGATCTTCTTACGTGATTTACTTAATTCCAAATTATAAAATTAACTCGCAGATTTTATTAACCAATTATTCGGTTAAGGAAAAATCTAAGACATTTAAAAATGTGAAATTATATATTAAAGCAATAGTTTAAGAAAATTGCCAGAATTATTGGTTTTTCGATATATATGAGCGAATCTATCGATGGATGTACTTAAACTTTGGCAAAAAGTTTGTAATATTTATAAGCAAAATTTTAGAATTCGTAATCGTAATTACCACAAGACACACAAATCGGCTGAAATCGAATCGTTTCTATCTGATTAAGAATTTCTACACTTTAAACGATTTTCTAGAAATATTTGTTACAAAATTTTGAAAAATCTAAGATGATTCTGATTATGGACACGAAAAAAAGCTCTCATGAAATTTAAAGTAAAAATTAAATTACATCCGCGATTCATTATTTCGGTCTCGAAAATTACTGAATGTTGGTGATTTTACGATATCTTATTCTAAAAGCTCTTTCCTTACGCAATCATTCGTCGATAACTACATTATTACTGCAAGGAAAGTAGTATCAGCTTTTTTTTTCTTTGCGAATTCTTATATACATATATATATATATATAGCTTGCTTTAGAAGATCAGTAATTATTATATGGTACTTTGTTTATGTGAAATAAAGCTTTTTTTGCTGCCGTAGAATTTATACATTTATCAGCTTCGAAAATTACAGTTTCTTTCGGTTTGATTGCTTATCGTATCATCTTCGATGTCTTTGTTTTCTTTTCTTTTTAATTTTTTGAAATTAGTTAATAATAAAATGAAGAATATTTTAATAAAAGTTTGTGGTGAAATGTGATAGTATTCCAATTATGAAAATTTGTAATTTTATGTATTTGTTAATGTTAAAAGCGAGTATATATCCCTGACATTCAACAACGTTTAACCGTTATCTATGTGTGATCTTTTTTTTTACTCTGTGTTTTCAAATCGTGTGGTTTTAGTTATGTTTTTTCTTCTTTTTTGTCTTTTTTTCTTTGCTCAAAAACAATTCAATTAAAAACTGTAACTGCATCGTGAAGTTCGATCCGAGTACCGTGCAGTTGAGGCGTGGGAGTATACATGTATTGGTAAATAAAATAAAATATTCATGAAAATAATTGCTTAATTTACAATTCAAAATCGAAATGGATATATATATAGCGTGCGCATTAAAGGCTCCACATGGGATCTCTTCATTCGCACAACGAATTTCACTGTTTGTGACCATTGTGACCATTTGTAAAAAATTAAGAGGTGGAAACGTAAAGAAAAGCGAAATTAAAAACCAAAAAAGAAAAGAAACGTTATCTATGTTTGGAGTGGTATGAGAAATCCAATATCCCACGTACTTTTCCTTTTTATTTCATCTGCCAAGTGAAATGAAAATTGAAAATTGATACTTGCAGACAGTTTTGCAAACTCTTTTGCATGATGTGTGTGTGTGTGTTTGTGTTTGAATGGTCATTTTTGTAAAAAATGTATCAAATCAAAATCACGAATACAACACTACAATACTGCCACCACCGTCAACAAGCGCCGGCACCATCACCACCACTACTTACTTCCAACGCCGGCAAGAGGCAAGTACTACGCGTAATCGTCAACAATCTATTCATTTCTGATTTAAAACAATCATAGCAGCAACTATAGAGTACATTTCAACTTAGACGATGGCTTCTTACAGTGAATTGAGTTTCGATTGGAATATTTTGTTTCAACAAGATTGCAGTCATTGGTCCCAAACAGGTTAGAATTGCATTCAGTATTACATCGAATCATTCATACATTTAATAATTTATTCACAATTTGTATATATATAGGAGAAATTTACTCACTATAACAAATTGTTCACATTAGTCTATGCTCTATTTATTAATGGGATAGCATTTTACTTAAACTATATTCTATTAAATTTTATGTTCAATCAACGCAGAAATCAAACTCTAATTAATTCTTATATGATATGTTTGTACTGTTTACTTATCAAGGGACATGGTCATATCAGATTCCCCGTTTTGTTAGTAACATCCACATATCTGTCCATTCTTATTATAATTAGTTTAAAATTTCTAATCGTTATATTCTCGTTTCTCTGCTCGTAAATCTGTCTATATGCGTTCACTTCGGCTCAGGTCTGACAACGATAATTTAAAAATTGAACAATTTGAGACATGCCTAAAGTTTGCAAAAATAATTTGAGTATTTAATATTACATCTCGGATAAGTAAATTATCCAGTCATTCAAAAATTTTGTAGTTTGGTAAGCGAGCCAATGCGCCTTAATGTGTCAAAATTTAATTTCTAATCTTTCTCTAATTCATGTGTATGAAATAATTTGCCTTACGATACTATAAGCTGTTCATTTAATGTAAAATATTTCTTATGTAAGTTTTGCTGAGATTCGAACAAATGAGTTTGAAATGATGCCACATCTAGCGTACAAGCTTCTTTAAATTGCCCGCCGTAAAGTTATCTTTGGAATTTCCTGTGTGATTTGCATGAACACTGGTGTACATTTTTACAGATCCGAGGGCTTTTTATACTGTACATCACATATGGTATAAAGGTATATTAAGTTTTTGGAATTTCCCGAAGGGCATGAGATAGACCCGCCTTTTATTATACTGATCGATTCAGCAAGTGGTCTTAAGCATGTCTGTTCATATTCTCTTTCTTTTGTAATTTTTGAGATACTGTGTGGAAATTCAGAATGCTGACACCTTATTTTGAAAAGTCGTTATATGAACAACTGTGTTAAGCGATGTAGTGTAGGCGGCTAGTATTTTTACTGGTTTTTTTTATTTTTTATTTTTTACATGTAGCTAATCTAACAAGTCTCAGCAATATTCTTGCAGCTTAGAAGTAATCATTAAAGAACACTTTTTTTTCATTCTAAAAGATTGGTTCCATAATTCAATTTAATTCCATCATACTGTAAAGGAAGTTTCATTTCTATACATTTTTTAATTCGATTCTAAAGAATGTGGTGGCTATTTTGGCAAAAGTTTAATAATCCCTAATTCGCTAAACAAATGTCTGTATCTTTTAAAACTAATTGGATGTGTTGCAACATTGACCACAATTCGCTTGTGTATTATCATTAAAGTCTATGCGATCGCATCAAAATATTGTGAAGAGGAAGCGACATTGAAAAATTTCCTTCCCGTGTGATTCAATTATTTGCTGCCTGTTCGTCTCGCTTAAAATGAGTAAAGCATAAGCCAACAAATCAATCGCATAACTATGCTGTGTCTATGCAAAAGGCGAATGGTTTAAAAATTTCCAAATAAACAAAATTTGCGATTGATACGACTTTCCAATATTTTTGAAGCTTTTCTCTTCTTCTCGTGTTAGCAATTGCAATTTTCTGGAAAATTGGTTTCAATTGGTATAATAACAGACGAATCTATCTCTATGTCCTTCGCGTCCTAATTGAAATGTTCTGCGCGCCGTTGTCAAAAATCAAATGGTGTTATCATTAAAAGTCGACTATTACCGATTATATTGTAATATAATATTTGATAGTTGTAAAAAATTGCAAATCTACTACTCGTTTTCAAACAGGCCTTTATTTGAATTTCCAATTGAAATAAATTAAATCTTGCCTAATGACAGATGATGCGTTATGACATCATTCTTAATATACACTATATACACGCTTGCATAATAATTCCCAATAAAGGTAAATGGCTGGCTACTTGTGTTTTATATTTCTGTTTGTTACTTGTAATAAGGATGTATGTACTAATCTTGTGCATAAGTCAATGAAGTGTTTAATTAGAAATATGTTCACATTATTTATGCTTTCTTTTCCTTCGTTGATGATGTCCATAAAAAACATGTTTAGCCTTTTCTGCCTGTTCGGAATACGAATGCAATAATTATGTCTATGACGGTACACAACCTGTTGTTATTGGAGCGGTTTAGCGATTTTGAAATTCCGTTAAAATAGTAAAACACTTCAGTCCATTTTAAACAATAGTGAGAGGTGACCGCGATATGTTTATATTTTAGCGTATGAAAAAAAAAAAAGAAATTATTCAACGCAAACTGAGAAACCTTTATACAACGTTGGATCTTCACTACTCAGTATACCGAAAAAAAGAAGATATTATGTCGATATACATGGAAGTGTGAAAGTGGTTTTTTCTCTGGATGCTGGGGCCTAAAGAGCGTCGGAAATAGGCAAATGGGCAAGCTGGCGAAAGAACCCGATTCAATCGACTAAGTAAGTACTCTTCGCTTCTAATATAAACGTATTAACATATTTAATACACCTATAGTGCTGAAGTAGTGCCTAAAAAAGTAATGCTCGCTTATAAATAGAGTTTTCGCCACTCTTACAAGAAAATGGAAGAGGGTGGCCGCATTTAAATGTGTAAAAACAAAAAAAAGAAAAGAGAAAAAAGAAAATGCACAGAAACCGATTGCAATATTTGCCTTTTATACAGACATATATCTTTGTTTTTTTTAAGAGTCGCGGGTCAACGGTCTACATAGTTTTGAAAAAGTTGCTATAAACAACTGTAGTGCTTTGGCATATTAAATTATTGTCAAAAACTTGGATTCGATGGGATCATTCTTTGAATTTCCTTTCACATAAATAATATAGTATTAGACAAAACAAGATTTCGACACGGTCTATTTTCAAGTATTTTATGATCAGAATTGGTACATAGTCATATATAAATTTACTGTGATACGTGTGGATACATACATTTACTTTTTTTCATTTCTTATATAAAATTTTCACGCAACGTGAGCTTTTATAGCACAATGAGATATAATTTTGCATATTTTATTCCCAAGATACGTGACGAATAGTCTTATGTAGGGTATTTAATAGTTGATCTTGTCCGATTAAAACTTGTTTTCCACATAATGTACCATTTCTTTTATAATAGCAGTAAGATGATTAGGTTTTCGAAGATTAACTAACTCTATTAGGTGCTTTCATTTATATTGATCATTTTTTTCACTTGAAAACGGTATTTATTGACAACATATTAGGGACCCATAACTAATCAATCATTTTCGCAAGATACCATTTCTCATTAGTTCTGCGGTAACCAGACAAGTGTAAGCATACTTTTTTTTGGTGTCATTCTTCAACCGGTTTGTTAGTAATTTCTTCCCAACTATATAACCTGTAATAAAATGGCGGCCTTTGTACCTTCTGAGAGTCATATTCGTAATTGTGTACTTTTCCATTTTAACGCCGGTTTAAGTGCCACGGAAACAACAAGCAAAATTTGCGACATATATGGAGATGTGTTGAAGGTCAACAAGTGTCAACGTTGGTTCAGAAGATTTGCTGCAAGTGATTATGACCTGTCAGATAAGCATCGAACTGGACGCCCCGGTCAATTCGATAACGACGCCTTAAAATCTCTAGTGGAGTCCGATCGAAGGTTAACTATACAGGAACTATCAAGAAGTTTTGGGCCTACCTGGTCCACCGTACAAAGGCATTTAAAAAAAATTGGCAAGGTACATACACTGGGTAAATGGATTCCACACCTGTTGTCTGAGGCCAATAAAGATCTTCTGCAAACAAATTGTAATTCTATGCTCACCAGACTAAGCAGAGATCCTTTTTTGTCTAGGATCGTAACTGGAGATGAAAAATGGATCCTTTATGATAACATAAAGCGATCAAAACTATGGTTGTCTGCAAACGGGAGACCTCTTGCAACCCCTAAACCAACCCTATCCCTGAGGAAGGTGTTATTGTGTATTTGGTGGGATTGTTCCGGTATAGTGCATTACGATTTATTGAAACCTGTGGAGACAGTTACTGCTGACCAGTATTGTCAACAATTACAACGGTTACAGTCCGCACTCATAGAAAAAAGACCAGCTTCAGTGAACAGAAAAGGTGTGATACGACAACAAGATAATGCCCGTCCTCATGCAGCGAACATTACTCAAGAGAAAATTAAGCAGTTAGGCTGGGAACTTCTACCGTACTCTCCATACTCTCCAGACCTACCACCGTCGGACCACCACCTGTTCAGGTCACTGGAGCATTCGTTACGGAATAAAAATTTGAATTTCTTATCCGATGTCCAAAGGCACCTTGAGTTATATTTTAAGTCACGCCCACCCCACTTTTTCAAGAGGGGGGTTGAACTTTTGCAGGAACGATGGCAACAAGTCATCGCAAACGATGGTGATTACATAAACGATTAAAAACTAAAGATGTCATTTCAAAAACTAAAGATGTCATTTTGCCTATGAATGCAAAATAATTGATTAGTTATAGGGCCCCCTAATATATTAATAAAATATGTAAAAAAATAAATACATGGCGATACCATAAAGAAAGAACGATATTGGTTTGGCAGCATCGATCATCATCGATGCATTTTCGCACTTCTTCAGCATTTCGAAGCCATCACATGCAGAGCAAAACTTTGCAGCCATGATTATTCCGCTTCAGTGTCGAAGTGGATGGCTCTCCTTAACTAAACCATACACTCCTGCGTTTGAAATTGTTCACTTTTCATAGCCAGTCACAATAAGCCTACGCAAAGGCAACCAATGAAAGCGCGAAGTTGAAACGGTTTGAAATGGCATTTTCAGTAAATTCGCATGGTAGCCATTTTCGCTTTTTTTGGATCTTTCCTATTGTATGTAAACGTCTAGAAACAAGTGATCCATCAACTGCTAAGCTGTTGGAAAGTTCTTTGAGAGTTTGAGCTGGATGTTTGGTCCAATAAATCTTGCAATTCTTTGTCTTCCAAATTTTTTTGCCCCCCAGGCCTTTCTTTCTCCTTGTCATTAAAATCACCATTTTTAAACCGTTGAAACCAAAATCGACAAGTGGCATATGATGGAGCCGTATCACCATAAGCTTCTAAAAGTATTTGATGGGTTTCGGCAGTAGATTTCTTTAAATCAAATAACAAAAGTCATGGATGTCGAAAGGGCGTCAAAATCGCCGAATTTTACCATTATTTATATTGATACTTCGCATTACAATCTGTTTATATATACGAGAGATGATTAAATGATTGTATTCGGTTTTTTAATTTATTGTAGGTTTCCTTTCTTTTGAAGAACCCACACGTTTTTCGTATAGATCTCAAAACAAACGAACAATGAATATTGACATCTACAACAGTACTTGTTCTGTTTTTTTATTTTATTAGACATTTACACATCTCGTCTGTATAAGGAAGTTATTGCAAAATAAAACGGTCGGAAATTTGCACTACTATAGAGTATGAGTTCTTATGTGGAATTGTGGCATCGCAGATCGCAGGAAATATTGGCAGTGTATTAGGCTCTAGCTAGTACACAGCAGACAGTAACAAAAAATTGGTTTGAGAAATTTTGTAGAGGTAACTTTGACCTAACAAATGCGTAAAGAGATCGTTCACAATTAAAGATCTATAATGAAGAACTAAAGATCAGATCAAAATAAGATCAGTGTTGTGTCTCAACTATCACAGCTCAAATCCGTAAACTGAATAAGTTCCTTGGCTACAAATTTCATCCTTGACGACCTGATTCTTACTAGCATCACATTTTTAATGTAATATATATACTCTAAGCAAATACGAAATGCCGAATCCAAAAATTTATGTGAAGAAATAGAAAACTTATATAACGCACTTACTGTCTGAATGCTGTACAGATCTTCGTTTAAATTTTAATAACTCTGATACAATACGTAACGTAAAGAAAAAACCAATCCTTACAATTTCGTTCATTGTAAAGATGAAATTAAATAATCAGATAATAATGGAAACGCAGGTGAAAATCGGGTTCATGAAAAAAACAGAAAAATTGGAAAACGATTGTCAGATTGATTATGGAAGAAAAGAAATTTTTCAACCTTTTTTTTCTAGTCAAACTACGTATGGAGTACATCCACACAGTGTAGAAGAAAGAGTGCACACATGACCTTACGAAGGCGTATTAATAATACGTTAAACTGGCCAGGAACCAGCTCTTATGGTTTTGATACTAAAAGAAGTCAAAACCAAAAAATTATTTTTGTACCGATTTGTCGAAGATTCAATAGTTAGTGAGTTGCTTGCTCCGAAGACGAAGCAAAGTTTCGGATATCCATCTGTGCAGACGTCTTAGACTTATATATATAATAGGTGTAATAAGCATATTCTGTGGTACGTGCTTACGTAAATAAAATGTTATGTTTTGTGTATTTTCATAATTGGACAGGCAAAGAAAAAACTTTAATGTTCTTATTATTGTCGAACTTTGATTGTAACTTAAATGAAAACAGTGTGCATTTTTTAGTACTCTTTTTTATAAATTATGGAACTTGGAAGTGTAATCGGAAGTTAACGCATGCTCTAGAGAAAAGTTGTCGGTTGCTACAATAAAAGTAATGTTGTATTAATTTCATGTATGCCTGTGAATATATATATATGTTATTCTAATTATTTATTTATTTTTTTTATGCGAATTTGCCAATCGATGCATATAATCATATAACGCAGAAAAATTAGGTTAGCATAGTGAAAATATTTGCATGTTTTCTTATTTCTCCTCTCTCGACTGATACACTGACTTTGCCATATAAATATATCATACAGATTGTGCAAATGTGTGGTGTAAACAATTGGTTGTGGATTGTACCACCGTGCTATTCATGAGCACGAATCAACAATAACATCATAAACATTATCAACGCCGTCAACATCATTAGCGTTAGCATAATTGTTGTACAGCGATTGTTGTTTATTGCCAATGTACGACTAACAATACAACAGCAACCGTTTTAATGCAAACTGTAACAAGTGTTTGCATTGCACATTTATGGCGCATTCATTGCTCTTTTTCTAACCAACACGCTGTTCGGACCAATAATGTTAAATTTAATGCTTCGTTTAAGACATTTTTGTGTATTTTAATATTTTTTCTTTTTTGTGGTATTGTTGTTGGTGTTGTTTGAGATATTTGTAATTACGGTATTTACATATTAAATACCTTATAACACATTTAAAATTATAATATATGCGCACATAGTCATGGCCATGACCCCAGAAAGAATAAATTAGATGTCCGTAGAAATTTATGACAAAAGACTTGACGAAGTGACTATTTAAAAATTGAATTTATTATAAGAACAACCGAAATCATTATAAATTGCAACAACAATATTTATGTAGTAATAAAGCTCTTGTATCTATTATTTGTTTTCCTTTTTGGAAATGTAAATGTTAAAATTATTTATTTGTTTGTATCTAGAGATTTTCTTCTTGCGTTACGCATTGAAAATGGGTTTATAATTAATAAATATTATACTTGCACGCATATGGTCATAGAGATGCCTCTGCGAGAATAACTGTCAATGAAGGAAAATTTATTCTCAAGCATAGGATTAAAGTACTTGTATTATAATTGCATAGAATGCATTGTACTGGATTGTTTAGCGTAAAATATTAATTTCTACTACATAGAACGCGCTTTATGATTAGCCAAGTAGTTAGGAGGCTAGTAACTCGTTTGAGCGGACTGCCATTGCGATTCGTTCAGCATATGTTACATTTCATGTAATCGCACTTTTAACATCAAATACAGTGAGATATGCCTCTAATTTTGAATAAACGCACAATTACAAGGACTACGCGCGCCGTGAAAGAACTTTAATTCACAAAATTTTTTATTATAGAAATAGTGCATGCTAGTTCAGTGTCGCTAAGATTTTTTGGTTATTTTCTAGAATATGGAACTGTGCGGTGTCGTGTTAAAAAATAGTGTTACCATATCGTTTGGCGTACTAATGTCTATCTAAATTATTATGGGCTGCTCTTTGCAGTGGTCGTTTCGCTGAGTTGAAGCAGCTAATAGTATACTATAGCCAACTGATTCCAAATTCAATTCAATTTTATTGCCGATGTTCATGATTCGTTTTGTTTGCATTCGAATTTTTTGCACTTTAGGTACTATTGCATATTCAATTTTTTATCAAATACGGTGAGCGAGTAGAACTTTACAGCGAATTAATCAAGAAAAGCGACTTTCTTTTGGAAAACTAGGAGCCATCCTTACGGATCAAGAGGAGGAGTATTCGAATGTAGTTTTTCATTTCTATACCCATCATCGAAGGATGCGTAACAATGTGGTATCTATGGCAAACATTCTCTCGCTTACAAAAATGAAGATATCGCATACAAACTTGCAAGAGAATTTGGGAAAGATCCAAACTTTTCAAAGGACATGCTTACGACGCCAAACGCCTATATAACATAAACTGCGAACGCTTTTGCTTTCCGTGTTTTTTGCTTGTTACTTATAAAGTAGAACACTTACGTTATATAAATTCTCAGGTTTATCCGAACCAATATTGTAGAATATAAATATTTAGTGGGATTACGGTGATGCGTAACAAAGATTCGGTCACGACGGAATATAATTTTCTTATTTGCTATTTTTGTTTATAACGTGCTGTGCATGGTTTCGCTTTATCTTGTGTCCAGCGACGCATATTAGCTAATCTTGAGTATTATGGTATTGACTTCAATCTGAATATAACCCCCTGTTATAGTGACAAGAAATTTCTGATTTGATAGCAGTATTTATTGAAATTTGTATCGTTCTCGTTTTCCTTAAAAGAACCACGTCTTGGATTTACGTGAACAAGAACTAGTAAAATTTTTTGAATTCTGTAAAACTTATCGTCAAGACGTTTTTTCATTTTTTATTCATTTTATTTTCTTTTTAGACCTGCACTTAAGTCATTTCTACTTTCTTAGTTTCATGAGCAACATCACGTATAAAACGAAGAAGACGGGTACAGTTTAGTAAATGAAAACGAACTACCGTACTTCCTAAAGTGTTACGTCCGATCACCATAGCTGACAGCTATTCTTGCAGATTTTTCAGATGCAAAAGATGATGATACAAATTTGATAATCTTAAGCATCATTATGAACTTGAGCGCTCACATGTAGTACATATTAGCGTGGGAATAAGAAATATTACTCATAAAAGTTTTTAATTGTTACGTTTTTCGTTGTCGTGTTGTGCGATATATAAACAGCTTCTTTTCTTCTTCTTCTTTCTTATCTACTTTTAGACTCTTTATTATATAATGTTTGCAATACCACGCATAACCAGTGCTTCATAATTTTCAGCGTATTATATATATATGTGTGTAAATGGTTTTACCACAATTATTTAGTTCATGTCAAGGTGTGCATGTGCACTGTAATAGTTACACGTTTGAATTGTATGAGAATTTTATTAAAAAAAAAAAAAATTACTTTTATTCACAAAACAGTTTATGAAAGAGCCATAATGAGTAGTTAGTCAATAAAAGACAATTTTTATTAAAAAGGTTCAAAAAACGGTAGCATTCAATATATATTATCATTATTAATTTAGCCAGAGAACAAGTTTTATGATTAAAGTCTTAAAGCACTGGCATCTGAGTCTATCGGTTTTATTGAAAACTCTACGTCACTTGAGATTTGAATCCACGATCATTGAATGGTTTGTCGAAACTCTTTGCCTACTCGGCCACTCAGGCGAATCAATATAGCATGTGCACTTTTTTCTTTCACTGGTCTTATATTTATTTATGTATTATAATGTTTTGTCAACTGGTCGCTAAACTCTTCTCAACCATATAAGTAATAATATAATACAGATTATTTAGAAAATAAAGAATACCAGGCATAAAAAATTTCATGATTTTAAGAACTTCAACATAAAGAAATATACGAAAGTTTAAACGAAATCTATGCAACCACTAATATACTTTCGGTTCTTGTTTGCTATTGAGACTCCCTTTCTCTAGTAAAAAGATTCAACATTATATATTGAGAGATCAACATGAATGAATACAAGTAAGAAAATTATATTCGGTAGTGATTGAACTTTTTATATCCTTCACCGTTATCCTAAAAAGTACAAAGAAAAGTAAAAGAATTAATTTTCATGTTCTATTATTTGGAATAGGCGGGGCTTATTTTTCCTATTTTCAAAATAAAAGTTTTTGTCGCATAGGCGTGTGGGCATTGTAGGCGAGTCCTTAGATAAGTTTAGGTCATATCCAAATTCTTTTGCAAATTTGTAGGCGATATCTTCATTTTCGTTAAGGGAAGAATGTTTACCACAGATACTACACAGTCGGACAGATAACGAGGTGGACCGAGAAACAGATGGACATGCTTATGTGTATTCCAAGTTTGAAATTGGCACGAAAGTTATATACTTTATAGGGCGTTCGAAGACAGGCAAACATACGTAAATCGATTCATAATTTAATGTTGATCAAGAATATTTATATTTTGTGGGGTCGCTGAAGCTTTTTTCTGGGCGTTGCAAACATTTTGGCAAAATGAATATACTCCTCATCCTTCGACCAAGGGTATGAAAGTAATTTTATTAATGATGATATTTTTCTGAGATGCACGTTCTTGCTGAAGTCATAAATTTGTGTCTTTATTAAGTTGATGATTTGAAGCAAAGTAAAGAAAAACTGATAAAATATAATAGTTATAAAAATTAACTAATTATAAAATATTAACCAATTATAGAAAACACATACAAATAAAAAAAAAAAAACGAACTCTTTTATTATAATATCAAAAAGACAAAAAATAGTTTATCGTTACTAACTGTAATGCAGTTTTTGTAAAATTATTGAAAGGGAACAACGCACGAACTCTATTCCGAAAACTTTTATGGAAATAAAGCTACTCTAAATTTGTGATATATATTATGGACGTTCGAAGGTATTAGAATATATTCATTGCGATGCTCAGGATTCATCATCCCATTAAACAATCAATTATAAATAAGCAAAAAAATTGTGGTCGCGCAAGGTCGATCTTTACATACCGTACGTCACTTTGCCAAACACAAATCTATGGGAAACTATGCTTTGTTTCCATGTCAGGGCGAAGATTTTTTTTATCTATTGTCGTCCTACGGTACGAAAACTTAGACTTTGTTGATGTCATACAATGACTTCGTTTTCATGGAAACACTTAGATGAAGTCGAGTCCCAAAAAATACACCTACGTATTTTTTTTAATTTGGTACAATTAACGTTTATGTCGGGTTACTATTATGAACCAATTTTCGTCAAAAAGTATTCAAAATTAAATCCTTTTCTCAGATAATTGCTTAATTTACGTAGGAACGGGAAGTGATTCCAAAATTGGTGCTATCTGATTCAAACGATCCATCTTTGCTTAATATGCCGAGATACTGCTAATTTGAGCCATACTGGATATTGCAAAATTTTTTCATATAATGATTTTATTAAAAAAAAAGCGTAGTATAGGGAACGGATATGAAAGTGGTCCGATCCAATTCATTTCGCATAAGTTTTAATCTTTGGCTAAAACATATCAGTGTACCAAAGTTCATTTAAATACTTTAAAAACTGCGACAAATAGAGTGAATTATCGGACATTCGGCCGATAGGAAAATAGATAGATGGAAACAAAAGATGATTCTGAATCAATCGGCATAATAAAAGTTGGTTCTCTCTTAACTTATTCTGAATGTTATAGATATTCCCACAAACTTAATATATCTGGTACCACAATTGGCATACGTTATAAACCTGATGCAATCTTTCTGGAGATATAAAAAATTTTTTAGAAAATACGGCCATTATTTAGAAGAAGGACTTGCGACATTTAAGACATGTCAAGTATTTGGATATGTATTTTTTCCTCTAATTTTTAACAACATGCTTATGTGTGATCATTTTATTCATGATATCTTACATCAATTATGGCGCCAGGTTTAATATCATATCATTAATTATCATTATTAATTATTAAGCGATTCAAAATAATTTTCTGAATCAATTTAGGCTTGTCTATGCGTTTGTCTCTCTGATATCTGTCCATGTGTTTTTGTGTTTAATCTAAAAGTCGCAATTTTTGTCCTAAGAACGATTTTTATTGAAAATTCATTGCGATAGCGTCCCAGGCATTATTGCTTTTAAAGTATTTCGGCAATAGTCGCAGAGTATTAGTATTTCGGCATACTACATTGACATGAAGAATTTTGATCGAACGGGATGACGTTTTGAACCTTTTCCCATATAAACGTTCCTACGAAAAATCATTTATCATTTATGAATTTATATCACAAAAAGGACCAATTTTTAATAATTTGCGATGAAAATTAGTCCACAACAAACTTTTAAATCGCCCAAAACTTTTTTGACCTGCCCTTTTTACTCAATTTTGAAATGACATTGTTCACCACTAAGAACGAATAAACTTTTTTCTAATTCTAATTTCCATTTTGATATAAAATAAAAACGAGGGAATACCGTCATCAGAAATCTGTCGTCGGTTTATGCCCACGTGTTAGATACTTGGTCTACTACGGAGAATACCCGAATCCTATGACCATTCTTTATTGGAGTCAAATCCGACAGCTGTGCAAGACATATTTGACACATCTACTGATGGTAGCCTTGTGGAGCCTGTAGAAAATTTTAAAAAATTAACCACGCCTATTCAATATGAGAGTACATTAAAATTTAATTTAATTTTTTTTAATACATTTATAACGTGCAGAAGCAAGCTTCAAAAAGGCTGTAAAGTATATATATATAAATTCTATGCCAGTTTCAAAATTGGTATGCACCTAAGCATGTGTTTTTCTGTCCGTCTGCCGAACTGTGTAGCTTCTGTGTTGAACAATTTCCCTTTAGCAAAAATGAAGATATCGCCTACAAATTTGCTAAAGTATGTGGAAGTGACTTAAACTTTTCAAAGGACACGCCTGCAACGAACACACGCCTATGCGACAAAAACTTTTGTTTTGGAAATAGAAAAAATCAGTCGCGCCCACTCCATGTTAAGGAGCATGAAAATTTAGTTCTTTTACAATTTTTGTCTTTTTTAGGAATAGCATTGATGGGCGTAAAAGATATGGTCACTACAAAAAATAATTTTCTTACTAGTTACCAAATGTATCATTGCGCGTTGTTGAGATTTAAGACGTTGCGTGATTTATAGTACCAATGCAAGGGCTATCAACTGTTTTAATTTTCGAAAATTTTTAATAATTTATAATTTATTATTATTATTGTGTGTGTGTATATTGTATTATATGCCCGGAAATAGAATTAAGAGCATTTTCACTTGTTTAAAAACCCATATTATGCTTTTTGTTGATCTGTTGGACTGATTCGCATTAAGTAGAGCTGGATGCTGCCACAATTCAAAGCGTCCTTTAACCATATTTAATAAATATTGATAGTGATCGTATAAAAATAAGAAAGGAAAAGAGAAAAAACAAGTAAGAAAATTATATTCAGTCGTGACCGAATCTTTTATGCCCATCACCGTGATCCTAGAAAAGAGGAAACAACTAAATTTTCATACCCTATAATATTGGGAGGACGCGGTTGACTTTTTCTATTTTTTGAATAAATAAAAATTTATATGTATGTGCTATATTTTGTGGGTAAGAGTCAAGACACACGGAAAACAAAGCTGTTCATATTTTTTGTTTCTTTTACTTTTCTCTCTTTGCTTGTTTCCTTTTTCAAATTTTTTTGCAAGTTTGTAAGCGACATCTTCACTTATGCGAACAAGCGAATGTTTACCACAGACACGCAAGGTTTCGCAGATGGATGGACAAATGGATGAATGGACATGCTTAGGTGCATTCTGAATTCGAAACTGGCCAAGAATTTGTATACTTAATGGGGTTTTTGAAGGTTGCTTTTGTGCGTTATATATGTTTTGAAAAAAGAATTAAAGTATGACAACCTATAAAATTAAGTAGGTGTGGCAGATAGAACTGCTAGAGATCTTGTAGATTGCTCTATTGCAGTTTGCGAATAATGAGGAGAAAACCAATTTTTTATTCCTTGTGGAAAAGCGAGATATCCTCAGTTCACGTAGTACTCTGGGTGGGTCATGTGATTGATTTGGCTTATTTTCAATACCAACCTGCGTGCAAAAACTTCCAATGTTTCTGTCAAGTTTGAAGTCGATTCATTTTTGCGACCAGGAAAATGTTTACAACAGAAATTATACAGACGGACAGACAACCAGACGGGCAGATGTACAATTTGATGTTGATCAACTTGACATAACTTGCGGAGTTTCTGAAGTTTCCTTTTGGGCGTTGCAAACATTTTGACATAATGAATATACTTTTCATCCTTCGGTGGTGAGTGTCAAAACAAAAACAGGTAAGAAAACTCTGTTCTCCTCTTAACACGAGTATTTTCCCCGTGAGTTAGATGGTTTTTAAAAGCACCATAACTACTGGTGCAATTACAAGCTCTGAATGAAGATTCCCTTTTTTTTTTTGAATGGGGCCATCAGTTCTTTGATCAAATTTTTAAGTTCGCTAAGGTCGAGAAATATATCTGAATTTTGTCGCTAAAAAAAGAACTAACATTTAATGAGCACAGCCACAAAAAACTTAAAAAATCAATTTGAAATGTACGCTTACTTCTGAATAGAGAAATTAGTTGCAAGTGGAGTATATATTATCTAAAGTTCATCCTTATTATTAAAATCAGAGATTTATATTCATCTTAGGAACCAATATAGCTTAAGTGTTAAATATTTCATTAAACATCGGTGCATCAGCTGATCGATCGAATTCGTGTTTACATTAGCTTTTTATCTGTACTATCGCGTATGAATTTTAAATTATAGTCCCTTTTTGTCTATTGTAGGCGCACGCGTTCTCGTTGCATCTTTAAATTGTTCTCGCAAAGGTTTATGGCCAGTTACAAATCAATATTTGCAATTAATTAAATGTTATGGTTGTTAGTTGCTGTGCGTGTGATAGCATTACATGAAATTTTGAACATGATCTGTGAACATCAACTAAGTGACTACAAAGTGCAAAGTTTCAGCTTTGTACTTTAATTTTTGCGATTGTGTAATGATTGCCAGAAAGACGGGGGAATGACCGGACAAATGAAATATCCAATTAATTCTGAATTTTGCGCCGATCAATTATATATTATGTATGCTCTTTGTTTGATCTTTGATACGAACGGAAGGGCAGATAGAGTGCACGTCAATTGTTTAGTGGCGTTTATAAAAATTCAAAGACAAGCAGTATTGGTTATTTATGTGGAATTGTAATGATGTGAAAAAATAATTCAAATGAATTTTGGTGCATGGTTTGGTATTGTTTTTCACTTTTTGTTTCCATTACCAATTTTTTTCTATGATCTGTTAAAAGCACAAAAAATAAAATTGTTCGCAAGGCGTTATTGGACTGTGCAAAGAAAAGCGAAACAATCTTTTTTTTATTTTTTATTTATTTATTTATTTATTTTTTCAAAGAAATCGCTTGCGAGCTCATTTACTTTCTCTATTCAAGTTAATGTCGCATGCGGTATGCCTGCTTTGTCTACCTCTCGGAGCATTTTCATGACCGTGATTGTTTGCCTCTTTGATCTTAATGCCCTCTCTCCTTTGGCTTTGTCCAGTTTGGATTATTTCATATATATAATGAATTTCATTTGTGGTTGTTATTGTCTCATTTCTTTAACTTTAACGAAAATTGCATTTTTCTTAAGTATTATTTTTTCTTCTTATTTCCATCTTGGCGGTGCTCTGATATGGATTTTGAGATGTAAGCGATTTGTAACCAGATCATGCTTCGGTGACCGTCTATTATAAATCATTTTGTAAAAATTTTGCGATTTTACTAAAGCAACTTTTTACACAAAAAATAAACATATGGATTCAAATTTTGCTGCGTTTGTGTTTTTGATTTTTTTTTTTTTTTTTAAATCAGATTCGTCCGAAATTTATTTAAAATTTGGACGCTTTTCCAATTTCTTCCTTTTCACATCTTCAATCGAAAGCTGTGAATGCATTACTTTTGTTATTCCGCTTGCAGCTATAAAATATTAATATGATATGTATTCTGAATAGACTTCTAGTTTGGTCGTTTGTTAAAATTTGGAAAAGCTGTACTATCTGCTTATAAAAATAACGGCATATTAAACAAAAAAAAAGTGTTGAAATCTTAAAAGAAGAAAAATTACAATTTCACTATATTTTTTTTAATGACTTGTTTGAATTATGGGGGCTCTTGATCTGAAGTTTCACGGAATTATCATTCTGACTCATTTACAAGTTCAGAAAAAAAGAAGCTGCGGGTTATGAGGTCCTTTGTATACAAACGACTGTTCGATATAGCGGATGTGCGATGTTCACCTTAAGCTATACTTAATTTTCTCATTTGTTTTTGGGTAATATTTGATAGCAGTTAGGCAGTCTCGTCTGACTTATTAACTGTCTATAAGAATGGGTAAATGTATTTTTCGGCAAGTGAATTAATATTTTCGTTTATACCAACTGCAATACGCTTATCAAAAATAATTATTTTTGCTGCTTTAGCAGTTTGTTGTTTAGTTTTGTTTTTTGCGATTATTTACTAAAAAAAGAAAAAAAGAAGAAAAGCAAAAGCTTGGGGCAATCCTTTGATCCACACTACCACAAACATATAAAAACGTATAGTAAAATCACTAAGTGTGTGCTTTTTTCAATATTGACGATTTCCCAGCAAGCCATCATAATTAAGTGGCCGCATGCCGCGGTTTGTGATCTCTGTTTCACAGCTACTAATAGTCTCTGGTGTATGAATTAAAACTTTCGAGTTTACATACAAAATGGCATTTTGAATTTGACAGGAACTATTATACTAGCAAACTTAAGTTAATTCCACATAAACAGTACAATACCTTTCGGCAAATAGTGTCGTCATCCATACACAGAAATGCAATTCCACAAAATTACCAGCCTTTCTATTCGCATTGTTATTACAGAAACTTCTGCCGTGATTGTTCTATCTTAAACGAAAAAGAAAACCTAATTTTAAAAGGTTTACCATAAATTACAAATACCTTTTGAATCAAGATTTTACTATAAATCGACTTAGGCGAATTCGTCTTGTGTTTTTATTAAGGTTATCAGCAAAAAGTACAATAAGCAAACTGCCAAATATTTCAGAAACCAAAGAATATGCTTAAATATCCCTGTACCGAAGTGGGCCATATTAAAAAAAAAAAAGATTAGGAAAGTTATATTCAATTGTGGCCGAATCTTTTATGTGCTCGGCCGATTTCTTCTATTTTCGTACAGGTTCCGTGGAATCATCTATAAAATATAAGTGATCATTTTTATCGTTCTATCTGTTGTAGTGCATAAATAATGAGCAAAAAACTTTATTTTTTCACTTTTTAATAAAGACTTTTTTCTAGTCGACAACAAGTTGTAGACAGGTCCTTTGATCGATTTGGTTCATTTTCAATACTAACCTACGTACAAGAGCACTCAATATTTTGACTAAATTTAAAGACAGTATGTAAATTTCTGCGACCGAGAGAATGTTTACTGCAAGACGGGACAACACTAACAGACGGACAGATAGACATACCTAGCCCGATTTAGAATTTGCTACTGCTCTCGGATATGTACACAATATAGAATCTCTGACGCTTCCTTGTGATAAAGTGATTATACTCCCGAATCCGCCAATGGTTCGTATAAGAGCCATCTTTCATCGAATTCAATTCCTATTAATGCAGCAAAGCGAAGCCTCTTAAAAATGGTAGCTTCTCGATTATTGGTATCTTTTAACCTGTTTATGAAATATATTTTTGTTTAATTCATTTGGCACAGCCAAGCTTTTGTTTATGCGACCAATAAGGTTTACAATACGCGACCGACCATACACAACATTAGGTACATTAGCAACGTTCATTCTCGGTACATGTTTGTAAATACCAATAATGTATGAACATACACAGTGAATATATGATTTATTTGGCTTTTTCATATTTTTTTCTTCTTTTCCTGAGCAAATTTTTTACGCTTTTCTTAATTTTTTAATTTTGCAGCTTTCTATTCAATAATCTATGGCAAGGGAAGTTTTCTTAATATTAATTCATTAACATGTGTTTAAAAAGCACTTTCGTTGAGCATTTATTATTATTAAAGCGGCTCCTCTCCATTTTATCCAAAAGCGAGGAAATTAGCTCCGGTTTTTTTTTTCTTTTTATTAAAATGAATTGATGTTTTTATAGCAACGGTAATTGCATATGTATTTTATTTGTAATTTTGCAAGCAGTCATCGCGTAGTCCAATGGTTAGGTTATTCCGGTTCCAAAAAATGGCCTGGTATCGAGATATACAATACTGCACTGGCTACTGCGTGAACTTTATGAAAACATACTATTTACACAATTACGATCTATTATAAGAATTAGTTTATGTTTAAATCAAGGGTCCCATTGATAAACGGTATTGCCTGCCTGCGATTATTTTGCGTAGAAAAACAAATATAAACTAAAATTTTTCCTTATCGTTTTAATCAAGGCAAATTAAAAAATTTCTTAAATGAGGATCTTCCCAAAAATGTTCACGTTTCCCTTAATTTATGATTTTAAATTTTGTAGCTTTTTGCTTAAAACTTTAAGCCTGGCTTCGATCCTCACATCGACGCTGAAAATCAACTAAGTCAAACTAAGTATTCGCTTACATTTACACGCGAATGATGAACGGTATGTTATATGGAGGGAACGCATGTTTGCTTTACTTCGTGAGACAAATGTCATACAGAAGCTAATTGTGGATATTAATCAACTCACTTCAAGCTGAGTATAACTTGTTTGCAGGACTGGAAGTAAGGTTAAAGTTTCTGCATTTAACCCTTCAGTGCAGTGTAAGCGCAATAGCAAAACTTACTTGTGTTAATTGTTATAGATGTTATACAGTGAAATTGCGTTTTCATTTGAAGTTGGAAAGACTGAATTGTTCTACTTATGTCTATTTAGTACTTTTCCAATAGTTTTCCTGTTCACCTTCTCTTATAATACAGAGAATATTGAGTTTGTGCCGATGTATGTAACGTTCACAAGAATTTCGGATGAAGTCGTCTTCTATTACGACAATCGATGCGGAATTATTTTCGAACCAAGTTACGCGTGACTGCCAGCCTGTCGTTTTGTGTAATGTCTATCTATATAATTTTGTATTCAATCCGCAAGTCGAAGTGTGCTACATGGATATATTTTTGCTTCATGGATCGGCATATTTAAAAATATTTTGATGAAAATTACTGACTAATAACATTTTGGCACACAAATTGATGTGTAAAATTTGGGCTGGTCGGGCTAATTCTTTGAATTTCTTCCATGAGAAATAAGCCTTTGTACGGTAAAAAGGTATAATTTTTAATAACTTGTGATGGAAATTTGTCCGTAATAGTAATCCAACATAAATGCTAACTGTACCGAATTTGGACGACGTAGATCTATTCTTTGGTAGGCTTATGGAAAGTAAGTCTTCATACGGCAACAAAGTTTAAATTGTTTAACTTGTGGTACTTTGTGATGAAAGTAGACAAAGAGTAATAAGATATTTGACTTGAGACTATTAATTTTTTGCTAAATTTTCACGGCATTAATTCACATTTTGGGCTCCCTTCCAGATAGGCGAAGATTCTATGAAAAGTGTGCTTTTGTATGAAAAGAAATACAAGGTATATTTTCTGGTATTTTAAATGGTATAGGGTACGGTATTTAATGGTCAGCCTTGGCTGACTGTGATGGATTTCTTGTTTTTTGTTTAAAACCTTTAGGATCTCTCAAAATAGTGCGAAAAATTAAAATATTACACCTCATCTCCTAAATTGTGACCATATTTTAGGCTTGGAATTAACCTAAACCGATATAAGAATACCGTCCGAAATAATTATTATGTGCTTGGATTATTTCACTTTAAAAAAGCCGATACTGAGAAAAGTTGATACTATGTATATATATATTCATCAACTTTTTCCCGTCTTTCTGGTATCGACACATTTTCATACTTCTTTAGCATTTTGAATTGGTAGGCTTCGGTGGCAGATTTCTTTAAATCAAACAATAAAAGTAATGAATGTCGAAAATCCAATTTTGAGCGTTCCATAATTAGTGTCTATATACACTGAATAACTCAATAATACTAAATGGAAAACTGTTATTTCAGGTAGAGAAGGGGTAAAATCATAGAATTGAACCGTTGTGTACATTGATACTTCGCATTGCTTTATCATTTTGATCAATAGATGGTACTGATCAAACTACATGCAAGCACCTATTACAAAATTTCCATAACTCTCAAGGATCGAAAATTCCCAAACATATTGCTGAATGTACTAATATTGAATTCAAACACGCACTTTTTTCGAAGTGAGAGAATGTCTCATATGAATTTGAACTTTTCGACAAATAATAACGTGGACTATATACAAATATAGATTGAGATAGATTACAGTCGTTTCAACCACAAACCTAAACCGTCCGTCTCTTATTTATTAGGCGGTGAGTGTTTAAGATCTGCGGTGTAGTATACATACATCGCGCGTCTAGTATTTGCGCAGCGTTAGTGATATCCTTTATAAATTCACATTAAATCGTCCGAGGCCTTTGCACCGTCGAAGTGAAACGCATTACGCAATCTGACAAAAATTAATTTTCCTTACCCTGGTTAATACTGCATCACGTTGTGTTAGCAAATTCTCGCTATCACTACTTCACATACTATGTTAATTTAATTACGTGCTACTCTGACAGCAAATGCATTACGGTTAATAACTTTTGAAATTATATAGTACAGTACAGAAAATTGTTAGTGACGATATGGTTGGCGATATTGTATCGGCGGGAGAATCTAACTGAAATTTTAACAAAAAATGTTTATGTATGAGCTTCCTTTAACAGATTCCATTCGTAATACGAAATGGAAGACAGCGGCATTATTGATTTTCCGCCATTAAGCTGCAAGTAAAAGCGATGAAGTCAAAAAGATCGCTAGATGCTTCAGCCAAAAAGTTAATTGGTACATCATATCAAGAAGCTTTAATATTGACTTTTTTCATTTTTCCTTAAATAATTTCATCTTCAAACGGCAATGTTAAACCCCTGCAAATGATTTAATTAAAAAGGCTTCATTGAAAGAATATTTTTTTGTGAGTAATAAAACCAACTATTTTTTAATATTGGTTTTTCGTTCCTGTTATTGCATTCGATCATAATTATGACGTTCAACATAATCTATAAAACAATTTTCGAAGATATCTTAAAACATTTTTTGACCGTTGTTGTTGTTTTCAAAATCGAACTGTTTGGCTAAGTGTGAGCTCAAGTTGAAGTTCAAGTTTAAGTTGAAAATTACGTCTGCGGTAGTTACTATAGGAAATGAAGCAGCTTTCAAAACAGTCAAAAATTGTATACTTTTTCGATGATAATATGCAGGTTATAGCCCACGTGGATCTGGAGCTTAAAATCGACTTTTCTGAGTATCCTAAGTCTTAGGTTTTTAATTAATTTTTCACAAACTTACAAGAGTACGTAGTTAGCATTGTATTAGTTTCTAAGATATGCTCCAAAATGTATGTGATTTCGACGAAGTGCAGGTTTTTCCAGCGTTATTGAGCTGTTTTTTGCTGAAGAGATACTGAAAGAGGTAGACTGTTGTGGGCGATGGAAAATGAATATACTGGGCTGCCAAGGCTGTAAAGGACGATGCTCTCACTTAGTATCGTTACCGATAACAACTGATTTAGTTCAACCAATATTAAAGTAAGAAGGGCCACGATATACTGATAACGTGGTATTCAACATAACGACGCTCCTCTCCTGTTCTATTCACCTACTATTTATTAACGCCAATTAACGACACTTATGCTTGAGTGAACGGCGCTTTTAGTTTTTTGTGTGGATATTGAAAAATGTGTCGATTAATGAATGGTCTCAAAAGATGAGTTGTTCAGTGAGTACAATGCTTTCAATAGAATATGAATATGAATAATATGCGTACTGAAAGCATACGCTAACACATATCCAGCACAGATCTATACCTTTGCGGATAAATAGCGCACGTTATTAAAAAGCATTTACGAGTCTACGTTGGAATGTCAACAAAACTGAAGAACATAGATTATAAAGTTTTATTCCGGCCTTTACAAATCAATGATGATGGGAACCGCAAAGCCCGATCTAGCCGCAAAAACGGCAAGAGTTACGAAATTATCTAAATGTATTATCATCTATTGAAAATTAAAGCCCTCATTAAATATCGATACAGCTAATAATAAAAAGTTATGTGTGTATTTAGCATTTTTAACACATAATTGTTACTTGTGTTTTTTTTTTTTAAAACGAATGTACCCTCACCAATGCAATGACAAGTAATTTGTGTAACAAGTAAACTGGAAGCAATAAATTGATTTAACAAAATTATATTGAAATGCACTTTTATAGCTAATATCGTTGGATCTATTCAATCCAGGATATTGACCGACCACTGCAGGCACACAAGCAATTTTATAACGACCGTCTACGTACATATTAAGTACGTAAATGCTGGAAAGGTATCTATTAAATTTGGCTGATATTTGTTTTCTCACATAGATTGCCACATTCACTTTGGAGTAGACATTACAAATATTGCGGTTTACTTGTGAAAATTTAAAATAAAATATATATATATATATAAATATAAATAAAAATGCATATAAAATATTGCAAATGTTGTTATTGTTGTTATTTTTGTTGTTGTGTATACACATCCGTTTTATTTATGTGAAATAATGTTTATAGACGCATAAATCAAATATAATTATCACTGGAAAGACTGTGGATTAAAAACATTGGTGTTGCTGTTGCTGCTGCTGCTGTTTTTGTTGTCGATCATACACAAAAGGCCTGATTCAGTTATTTGGCCAATAAGTATTCCTTTACCATTGTATTTTGCAGACATTGTTGTGCGGTTTAGTCGAGCATTGTTCACACAAACACATCCATAGAACCTGCAGTGTACGCTAGTCTGCGGTTTAAGTGGTTTTATTAGATAAGCGGGCACAGGTACAACTTTTTATTTTGCGACTTTTTTTTTTCTCATAAATAATTAATTTAAATCAATTAAAAAATATTATAAAATGTTAAAAAAATTCAATCTTTTTATATTAATTACGTAATTGAGAGCCGTGTCCATAAATAGCCGAGAGTAACAACCGTGTGGTGGGTGGTTCGTCTTTTCTCTTTTGGCACATACATTTTTATTTATCTGTCTATCACATGCTGTACAATATTTTAAAAATCATTTCACTTCGTATGAGATACAAGTGCAAACGTTTTACGTTTATACATTATGTCTTCATGCAGATACCGTTCCCACACTTCTACTCGTGTGTGTGTGTGTGTGTGTGTGTCTGCCTGTCTGCAAGAGTGTTTTAAAGTTGCAAATGTTTTTTGTGCCTCTAACGTTAACAGTTAATATTTAAATAAATACGGCCACGCTATGTTTAGCTGTAAATAAATTTTAAATGTGACTCTGTCTCGTATTTGGAGCAAAATATGTAAACAAGCCGGTGACCGGTATACAAAAATCTCGCCATATGAAAATTTTCTACATACAATAACTTTTGTACTATTAACGTAGTTAACACGTTGACTACTTTTTGTTAGTTAATATTCATCTTTGACTTTTGTTAACTGTTAAGAAAAGGTCGCTTACTTAATATTTAAGAAAAAAACGATTGTTTAGTTTTTGTTGGTCTGGTTTTGGATTTCTCCGCACATAGACGTACATATATTTTCATTTTAATCATATTTTTTATTTGCTTTTTTGTTTTTTTTTGTTGTTTCTGTTTTTTTTAAACAATTTTCAATACAGAGCAAAGTCTCCTTCCAACTACCTTTGCAACTACCTATAAAAAGATGAAGTTTGCCTTAGATTATTTTTATATGAATTCATTAGGCTGATTATAAATAGATAAGACGTAATGTATTTTTTGGTGTGGTGTTTCTTTTTTGAGTTTTTCTATTTGGCAATAGCTATTTTTTAAGTTTGTTAGTATTGTCCTAAGCAATTTATGCCTGCAATTGGCTGGCTGCCTGACTTATCATGCCATAGCAATGTCTTGACGGCATTGCACCATTTACCAAGGTTACCGAAACGTTATCTAAATCTTTTGATTTCAGTTGAATGCAAGCTTAACATTCAATTATGTGCAAGCCCCTCTGCCACTTTGCAGGCTTAGGTTGATGGTGTGGTGTAGTACGTAAAACGCTTGTCGTTGTCGAGCATTGGTTTATTTACTACTGCTGACGTTTTACGATTTATCTTTACCTTCATTTCTATACTGATTCCTGGGTATTGTCTTGACAAGGCATTGGCCTTCTCTAGCCATCGATTGATGTCAAGTAAAAAGTAAAACAAAAAAAAACGAAATAGAAATTTAAAAACAAAAGCCAGTAAACTTTCCATTTCTAAAAATTTCCAAGAAAATTAATAAAACGAAAAAACCAAAAAAAAAACCAACAAACGAAATTGAAAAAAGTCATCGACGTATTTCAGTTGTTGGCGTATATAAAATGCATTACATTCACAATCAAAGCTGAGAGCCGCGAATTTTATGTGTAAGGTGAACGAATCAGCGCCATATAAGACAAGACTAAGAAATTGATCTTGTAAGCCACTCTAAAGTGTTTGGCAGCGAATATCGTTTATTAAGATTATTTGCAAGATCTCAAGTAATATTTTTATTTGATTTTTACCCATTTATTACATTTTTCGCCTCTTTACTCCGTTAAACGTTGCGTAATTAATTAAAACGAAATGCACTCTGCACTTTTTCGCACTCCAATTCGAAATTAATGAAAGTTTGTGCTTCTATGAAGCTTTATAAAAGCGCAGAGGGAGAGAGAGAGAGAGAGCGAGAGAGAGACTTTTGAATTGTTAATGTCTGCGCACTAACAAGGTTCAGTGTTAGGTAATTGTTTTCAGAACTTTGCAACTGACAATTACACCGTGCTATAGCATCAAAGGATTATTGTTTAAGATTAATGTTTATGCATTTCGCTACATGTGTAGGTGAAAGATTGCAATGCACTGATGTTTATTTATTTTGCTCTCAGGCTGAATAAGAGTTAAATTTTGTATTGCTGTTTGCATGTTGTTACTAGGTGGGCGTATGCAAGTTCGTTTCAATTCACTTTTACTTAATTGATCGTTTGACATTAAACGATATCTTAAAATCGCCTTCCGTCATTGGTAGCAATGTTGGTTTTGGCGGTGACGGCAGCAGCGGCGATTGCTTTTTTTGCTGTAAATACGTTATCAGTCATTTGTTTGGTATTATTTTTTGCTTATTACATATTTTTGTTTTAGCTTATATTAATGTTTTCATACTTCACATTTGTATTTGATTTCATTTCGATCGCATCAAAACAACTTACTTGCTTCTAAAGAAAAGCTAAGGGATACCTATCACTCGATTCATACGCGGGATGTGCAATAAAGAACACGGTATTAATTATCACCATCGGAAGTTCAAGAAGGTCTTCACAAAAAGGCTGTTAGAACGTTGTCCTTCCAAAGGTTCCTTATTTCATATTTTCTCTGTTCTAGGTGCATTAATAAAAGTTATTAATAAGAGTGCCGGTAGTATTGGAAATTTTGATATGCTTTTACATTCAGATAAAACAGATTCATATACCTTGATAGCACTTTTTTGGAAGTTTCTCCCACTTCTACACTGGAAATTTTCTTTTAGGAAATTTTTTCAACAAATTTTTGTAATTTAATATCTTAATGAAAGAAATTTAAAAGCTACACATGGCAGAATTAGAAAATGTCGACTATTTTGCTATATATCATGAAAATTTCATGGGAATGTGATATACATTTTAAATGAATGGAAAAAATTGCTATGTTTCTTTCAGAAACACTTCATTCTTTGGCTGCGCTGGAATTAAATTTGATGGATTTATGTTAAAATGAGAGCGGAACAATTCTTTGCTTATATTCGTAATAAAATACCAAGAATTATGCCATATTTTCATTTAAAGGCGTACTATTTGTGGGAGCTTTTACATGGAAGAGGGACTGAAACGTTAACCGACGGGTTTTGAAATTTAGCAAAGTCAATCTTCTTGCCAAAGACCTTATTATTACTGATCGATTTTTGTCATAAGATGCCAAAAATTAGACTCTGTTGCCATTGAAAGGCTTGGTTTTCATTAGTACCCATATACAAAAAATAGACCTATGCTATTCAAATTTGGTACAGTTGATTTTTATATCAAATTGCTATTGTAAATCAATCCCCACCACGAAATATTACAAATTCACACCTTTCCCACGCTTACCTTTCGTAGGAACCATTACATGAAAGAGGACTAAAAACATTCGCCCATTCAATTCAAATTTTCTACATCAATTTAGTATGCCGAAATACTATTTGTTACTTAGCGATGTTTGTCACGAAATTTTGAAAATTGTAATTTTTTTGACTTATTAAAAAAGGCGTTATTTGGGAAGTGGTCGTGAAATAGTCTCTGAGTCACAAAACGTCGCTTTATCAAATTTTTTCAAAATATCCAAATAATTGTGATCTATAGATTGAATACACAAACATAGACAAATATGAAATGGATAGACGGACAGGCTCTTAACTCTCCTTCTGGGTATCAAACATATTCGCACAAACTTTGTACATCTTGTACCTTAATCGTATAGGGTATAAATAGTTATGTTAGGGGATCAATAGAACTCTATTCGAAGGTATACGTTTTTGCTACATATATTCTAATGTAGACTTAGTGAAAACATGATATCATCCGTCAAACAGTTTAGCTCAGATTAACGTAGTAGATACGAGGACCTTATTGAGAATCGTCAAGTTCGATTGTAAAGCGCGTGTTAATTAAAAATCTGATCAGATTTAGAATCATTATAAAAAAGGTACAACTAATTGACTTCGATTTGCACCCATAGAGAAAAGGTGAGTTCGCCATTACGATTCTGAATTGCAGCACCAAGTCGCAGAGCTAACACCCGGTTGGTTAGCGTTGAAACGGGAAAAGTCCTCAAAATCGACGAAAATTCATTTCGACGTTGTGGCATTTCTTTTTGTAACGCAAAAGATATTTAGAGAACTGATTATTTTGAAAAGATTTTTTTGCAAACTCGAACAACATCATGTTCCGAAAGAACGATTGGTATTTTGCGACTATTAGTATAGCCATATGGAATGGACGCACTGTGCAGGTAGATTGAAGGTAATACTGCTAATATCCTCTGGACGGATTTTGCATTATGTGACCGAGTATTGTTACGTTAGAAAATAAATTTATCGTTTCTTTTCGCTCATTCTAGCTGTTCTGTCTGTGGTGATAGGTTCACTTTCATTAGCTGTTGATAGCGTTTTATTAGCGATGATTTCATTAGATCAATTAGATCCAACTAATTCCACCACGTATGGAGAATGATCTTGGCGCCTGTGTTCCGCAATGATTTAGGAAGTTTGTATTTTGTGTCACGATTCGCCGGCACTTCTTTTGAATTAAACAGGGAATTAACGCATTCCGTAAATGGTGTTTTTCTGCCACATACAATAACTCGACATATTCAATGCTCAAAATAATATGGTTTAACGTAACATAGTCATTCCGTCATGGTACTAGTTCAACTCTCTCTTATAAATATTTCTAGGCCATGCAGTAGCGGCTGTAAGTTGATGATCACAATTCTTCAAATTTTTACTTTTTCTTAGTACTTTTAATTTTAGCAGTTGCACTTCGCCCACCAAACTGAAACCGTGCAACCCCTCCCCGTGGAGGAAAAACACCTTCCTATATTCTCCATACGACATTGAAATACGATAGGGAATTATGGTATATTCGTTTCTTGTTTACCGAACAGATTAATGAAAACAAAGCAGTTAAGAGTTCTCGCTCATAATAAATAAATACTGATTCCTAATTGGAGGATTTGCGATAAAATAAAAGAATTTGTGAATTCTTGTAGGATTTCTTTGATCTGTTGTTAAATGGAAAGTACTGTCTTTATGTACAAGTATACACACGTTATTCAATAGCAGGATGCATTTTTGCGTGAACGATGAATGGATGGTCATCGATGCCGTGTCATCATCAATTGAACCGGTTAGTTGTGTAAATATCATGACGAATAGAAAATATTATAATCCCATATATATATGGAAATATGAACATTGCTGACATGAAGCAATTATGTGTAGTGGCAAATTTCTTCAACTTTAAGTAAATGCCATTACACTCAACTTAACTGACTAAACATCCATGTGTTTTGTGTAACGTAAGTTTTAAAAAGGCGCAAAGAAAGTAAACAACGTATCAAATAAAAACTTTTAAATAGTAAAGTTGGCTAATAGCTGAGGCAGTCCAACGCGTAATGTATAAACGAAAAAGAAAAAGAAAGAAGATATTTAAGAGACGAGAAGAAGAGTTCAATTTTCAATTACAATTAACCTTTGTGATGTGGGTGGTGAGAATAGTTTAGAAGTCGTTTCTTGAGTTGGAGTAGAAGGCTTTCTTATCATTGTTGCTCTAAAACTATGCTTGCGATTAATTTCCCTATATGTTGTGTAATTGCAGCATGTACGTAAATCAACATGTTTACGTAATCAAGTGAGATTTTTATTTATCTATTTATTTTTTTATTTTTATAATAATCGCTTTGACATATGAACAAGAGTTGATACAACGCTACAGCTAGCCAAGTGTTAGCCGGAGCATTAAAAGCCTCTTTGCTGTTCATAGCACAGCCGCTGTTTAAAGCTTTCCTCTACTCTTTCTACGGTAGGAGCAATAGATATTTCAAAGGTATGTAACGCATATAAGCATGCAACATAATTTTCATAAAATAGATGCATTCTCGACTAAAGTGAATAGCAGAAGTCATACAGAACTTAGTTTTCTAAAAAGGGATTAAGATGTTTAAATGTTAAAGCTCTGAAATACTGAACGACGTCTTAAGTTATTTACCTTTTATTTTGCTTGTTTGAGCGCAAAAATTGACTATATCGGTGCACATCTCTTCTTTTCTAACTAACAACATTTGGAAAAGTATAACGCCAGGTGCAACATTAAATGCCTATTTCAAGAAACTTCTAGAAACTATTTTATTAAACATATGGCCTATGTCTAGCTATATATATAGTACATTCCTATTAACTTTCTGTATGAAGATGAATTCTAATGCCCATTTTTTTGCGATAATCGACAAAAGATACCTTCTTTTATGGATAGTACCCCGCAACGACAGTTTTATTGACTTACAGCAGTGCATAATGCCCGAGAGGTTGCTGGTCCAAGTTGAAGGAAGGAAAAAGATAATTTTTGTTCGGAAACGAGTTAGTTGCTCTGAATCAACCCACAATCTTTTAAGCTTTGTATTTTCAAAATAAATTAATTTGTTGTGGCCAGTGACTACAAGGCAAAAATGATTTCTTTTTACATCTCTGAATCAATATTTGAGGAGTAAGCTAATTCATGTGGCAACCATTTTCTTGCGTTTTGGATCTATCGCAGGCATGTACTACAAACATGTGTTCGTATTCAAAAGGGACGTATTTAATTATTCCGCTGCCTTATGTTCAGCCTGTATATCGTCTTGCTTGCAATTCAGCACTGCCAAATTTCCGCGGTGTTTCTGAATAGTCTTTGTTCTTCATAACAAAATCTCCCCTTTCATATTGTACATAACATGCTTTTATTCTATTATACAAGCAAGCTTTGACATCTTTATACGCATATGCTGATTATTAAGCACGAATTCGGGTCACGTATCAAGTTGTTGTTGTTTTAGATTTGCGTTTACATACGGTAGATAAAAGTGTAACTAAATGCCATAAAGTTCACCATAAAGTTTTCCTTCCCGCGGATAGATTTTTTTGTTGTATTATTATCTTCGCTTTTCATTTATGTTATGATAAATATATTACTCTTCAGCTTGCATACGTATTTTACAGCTCTGTGGTAATAGCTTATCAATAGTGAAATATGTGTGTTCGTAAGTAGTTTTGCTGCGCATGCTCTATGGGAGACAAACTAGACATTATTCACTTTTATATAGATTCTTACAAACATTGTGTTCTGATGAATTTGAGGTGAGGGGGAACAATATTTATCGATTCATTTGCAATACAATACAAGAAGCCATAAAAAAAATAAGTAAGGTATCAAAAGATTCGGATTAAGCTAAATATAATTTGTTATTTGTAGTAGTAATATGGTGGACGCTATAAATCAATGTATATGTGTATGTGAGTTAAGATATGTACGGCTGTATAAACGTTAATCTTAGGCTTAGTGTAAATCATAATTAGAAGTAATGCATGGCAATAGATTGTTACCGCGACTGTTGTTTCCATGCTTTTATTGCTAATGTTGCGGCGGTTGCAGATGCACAAAACATAACGCTTGACTGTTTGCTGTTGGCTAGTTGACTATTGATGCAATTGTTCTTCCGCATATATGTAAGTACACACGTAGCAGTATGATACATATAAATAATAGTATATGTTGTGTGCCTTACAAAAACACACACGAACCTATATTTTACATTTAGGAAGCACGTCGGTTAGTACTGGTCGTTCATGTAATTATAAAAGTAATGAGTGTCTGCTAACAAGCCAGACATAAAATCTATGTGTGTGTGTGTGTTGTTGTTGTCGCTTTTGTTGTAAGCACATATATATCTGAATATATATTTATTTATATATGTATAAAATATGGACGTTCCGAACATGGTTAAGATAGTGACAAGCATTTTCTGCATATACACTTTGTTATATTGTTATTGTTTTTGTTAAAATTGTGGGTTTAAATTATTTACGCATTTGATTAATAAAGATTTGCTTTTTGCCCGCTCAGCTGAATTGTCTCAATTTTCTTCTTTTTTTTAGTCGATGGCTATCATTGACGTAACGTTTAAAAAATTGGCCTACTGAAGTAAATAAAATACTATAAACTGGCATACTTTGAAATTTGAATTAATAACCGGCTTCGTATTTACATTAACCCCTATTGACAGATATAAAAGGAACATGCGCGTTATTATATTTAAAAAATGCTTTCAAAATGGCAACTCAGCTTATTATATTTTGGTTAGGAGAAAACTACCCTTGTTTTCGATGAGTTGCGCCGTGTGTTGTACCATGTTAGCGCTTGTCGTGCCGGGGACATCGCTTTTGTAAACAGGTTTATATTCCTTTTGCAAAGCGACAACTAATTTAATGTATTACATTTTTAAAATACTAACGAGTGTTCTTATTTTCGTGTTTGGTGCGGATTAGTATATAGTTTTTGTTTTCATAAAAAAAGAAAATGAAATATTAAAATATTAAAAAAAGGTTACATTAAAAAGATGCAAAATAGCAGCTAAAGTTTGCAAAAGTGTTTGTCATTGAATGATTTATTCAAATTTCATAATAATAAAATGAAAATACTTGGTGACACAGCATCCTATTTTAAGAAAGAAAGAAAAATCGATACAGTCAAGGGCAACTATAAAAAATTAAAAGCATAAAGAAAAAGAAATTACTTCTTTAAATACTAATATCTAATTAATGTTACAAATATTTTAGTAAAGTATATTTAAAAATATAAAAAAAAAATATTTCCATGAGTGCTTTCATCGTTACATTGAGGGTTAGTTACAGAGACTTCTTTATATATATTTATATACATAATTGACACTATGTTATCAGCACATAGCCGGTTTGACGTTGTTTTTAATCCAAGCAATTATAGATTTTATTATATTTTGTTATATTCACTCAAGATTCAATTTTTCTTATTCAGTACCATCATTTTTGAAAAAATGTATGCAAGTAAGAAGTAAGAAGACCTAGGAATGAGTATGGACAGGTAGCCATATGCCTTTTGTAAGAGTAATTGAATAGTAAATGGAAAAAATTGAATTTTTTGTTCAAATTATTAACAAGACAACCGGTTGAATGATTTAAACGCGATAACTCAGGATATGTGCATCAGATCTCTACCTTATTTACATAAGTCGGGAGATTCAGGAATGTTGTGACTTTATACGCATAACCAAGATGATGAGCTTCAGATATTTGCAATACGTTCTTTTGTTTGCACCAAATCTCAGCTCTATGATATATCTCTTGCTTTATTATCTTCACAAGGTTTACAATAAATAAGTAGATATTAAACTATATTTTCGAAATTAAGATTGCGGTTATTTACATACAAATTAGCCAATTATATGAAGAATGAAACAATTGGACTAGAAGTAGTTGATGATGGTTGCGTTTCTTCTTGTCTAAATGTTGCAAGTTTTTTAATGAATAACTGAATGATCATAAAAAGAATAGTAATATATTTTAGAAATCATTCATATAGTGCTGCTTTTCCATTTTTTTAAAAGCTTGCGACTTCCATACGCGAAAGAAAAGCTGTCGTTTTCAGTCTAACGAGTAAGGGATCCATTTTTATTTATTGCCACGGTTTGAAATTTCCCGTAATTAAAAATCTCTATCTCTACTGTATTGTCGAAAATCAAACGAATTGGCGAATATGATTTTTATACCCATCACCGAAGGATGCGGGGTGTATTCATTTTGCCAAAACGCTTGCAACGCCCGACGGAAGCATCAGAGACCTGATAAAATATATACGCTCTTGATCAGCATGAAATTCTAAACCGACTTACATACGTCCGTCTGTATGTCTGTCCGACTGTGTAATGTCTGTTGGAAACATTCTCCTGATCGTAAAAATTAAGCTATCCACTTCAAATTTGTCAGAAACGTTGGAAGTTCTTGTACGCAGGTTGTTATTGAAAATGAGCCTCATGGGTTGAAGGACACGTCCACAGCACCATGAGGACATCTCTGTTTTTCAAAAGGAAGGAAAAATGTTTATTCCTCATTACTGACAAACCGTAGCAGATAAATATACAAAAATTTGACCGCACATTCTATGGGCAACGCTGTACGCGCAGAATAAGCCTTAAAGACTTCATGAAGTATATAAATTCTTGGTCAGCTTCAACTATGGAATGCATCTAAACATGTTGATCGGTTCGGTTGTCCAACTGTGTAGCATCTATGCTAATTTTCTTTCTCCCTTTAACGAAAATGAAAATATCGTCTACAAATTTGCAAAGCTTAAACTTTTCAAAGCACATACCTATAACGTCTCTGCGACAAAAACTTTTATTTTAAAAATAGAAAAAATCAGCCGTGCCCACTCCGTATTAGAGAGCATCAAAATTTTGTCCTTTTATTTATTTACCCGCCTGATGTCTGTCCATGTAAACTTTTGTTCAAGCTACAAGTCGCAATTTTTGAGATATTTTGATGACATTTGGTACACCAACGTGCTTTGACCCAGGGACGCACGCTATTTAAAATAGTTTGCGTCGGTCCACTTTTTCGACCAATCACCATAGAACATCCAATTTTGGAAAGTTGTTAAATAGAAAAAAAAGGCATTTTCAAAAAACGCGCTTTGCAATATTTGAACATTTTAAATTGGTTTGAAAAATTTGATTCCGCCGGCGTAATTTTTTAGACCGTCCTTCATATAAACCCTCCTACCAAAGCTGAAACTTAGTTCATAACAGTAAATTGGCATAGAAATCAGCCTTACCGAATTTGGGTCACGTACGTCTAATTTTTGCATAAAAGTAATGTGTAACTTTTGTTGTAGTATTACCAAATGAGTGAATAATTGTGTTAGGTGAAGCAGTGTAGAGTATCTAATAGTCGGCCTTGCTCGACTATAGTGTTCTGATTTCTTTTGAAATAAATCATATAAAATTTCTTTGTTTTTAAGTCTTTATTTCAGTGGATTGAAAGAAGAAAAATGCATTTTTAATTTTTTTTCATAATGTATGTAACTCCCAAAAGGATGTTTCAGAGATCCTATAAAGTATATATATTCTTGGTCAGCATAAAATTCTGAAATGATTAAGCCATGTCGTTGTGTTTGTGTACCTGTGTGGTCTTTGTTGTTCGCACTCTCTAAGTTGCAAAAATGAAGATCTCGACTTCAAATTTTGCCAAAAACATTGGAAGCTTTTCCACGAAGGTTGCTATTGAAAATGGGCTGAATAGGTCGAAGGACATCCCTTCAACGATACGCGATGTGAGGGCGGCTCTATTTTTCAAAATGAAATAAAAAATTGTTTTTTTTCGATTACTCATAAATTACAGCAGATAAGTCTACAAAAATTTCAACTTATTTATGGGCGATGCTGTAGTACCGTTAAATAACTGGAAAAAATCGGGCTCGTCTACTCAATTTTATAATGTGACATAATTTCATTTCTTTTGAAAACCTCACAGAAGCAAGCTTCAAAAATCTCCTTTCTAAATTAAGAATGCATCTAAGTATCGGCCCATCTGTCTGTCTGCACAACCGTGTAGTATCTGTGTTAAATATTTTCCTGTTCGCAAAAAAGAACATATCGCCTGTACGACTATATAGCAGAAATTGTGAACCCTTTTGCTTTCCGCGTTTTTTACTTGCTACTCATAAAGTACAGCGCATACATCATATAAGTTTCCATTTTTATTTTGAAAATTTTATTTTTCCGTACTCGTTTCAATGGATCATAATTTCTTTTGAAATTTTGAAAAAAGTGAATTCACTTCAACGAAAAAATTTCTCCTTGTTTATATTTCCGATACTTTATTTAATGTAGGCTTCTAAAATTTCTTCACAACACTTTTACTGTAGTATAGTAATGGTAAAAACTGCTAGATAGTTTATATTACCTTACAATTAAGTGCAAGAGGAAAGTTTTGCTGCGTAAAATGAAATACTGAAATTTCAGTAACTTTGCTTTTAAGTGTTTTTGGTGTATATGTGTGTTACCATATAATATTATTATATATATTATATATTATATATAAATATATATATTATATGGTAAATGAATGAAATTTGTGAAAAAAGCTCGTATTTCATTTTGGTTACGAATGGCTTTATTGTCTTCAAATAATGTTATTTTTTGCAATGTCCATTTACGTAGGCATATGTAGATGCGCTTGAATCCGCGACTATAGGTACATAACATATATAGGGTTAGATGTATGTTTGTTTGTTAATATAATATAATATCGTAATATAATATTTTATTATTTTGGAGTATGTACATAATGTCCAGTGTACATATAGTACGTTAGTAGAACGGCAGAACTATAATAAACGATAACAGAATACTAGAAAGCGAGACAAAATATTTGTTAAACGGCTTTACCTTTCGTTTTCGCTTACGGGCATGCCTTTGTTTTCGTGTAAATATGTTTCGCTACTGTTTAATTCGACAGACATACTGTGCTCACGGTAAGCAAGTTTGTTCAATAGGATGGCGGGTAGTGAAAGCGATGGCAACGTTGGTGTATTCATGTTTTTCGTGATGAGTAGCTGTACAACGTTCTTTAACAGTCAACATAGCAATAGCGCATATCATTCTCCTTAGTAGTGCGTGCAGTATATGTAACTGATATCTGCTGTAAGCTTTTTGTTTTCCTTTTTTTTATAATATTTGATGCCAAGTGGGAAAGTGCTTTTATTGCTGCTATTACTGTTGCTGTCGTTGTCGCGAACAAGTGTGTAAGTAACAGTTTTAGCCGCAATTGTAGGCATTGATAGGCTGCAATAAGGGTTGTGTGTTTGACTGAATTCTCTACAGTCTCTTTTTATTATTTTTGTTGATTGTAGAGTTGACGCCCGCAAAATTGTGAGAGCAGCTGATCTTACACTCAAAATACGAGTTTGGTCATTTAAACGCTTCAACTTTAAACAGTTGATGATTTTACGATGGAGCGTCCGGTAGTAATAAAAATATTTAGAAAACATTTTTTTTTCTTTATAACAGAGCACACGTAACAATAAACAATAGTAATGACAAAAGCAGAAAAAAATGGTGATTACGTTTTCATAATAATCAATAAGATAAAGTAATTCGTTTCATTTTACATTGTGATTAATAATCTCTACTTTTATATTGCCATGTGTATTATCTATTTTTGTTATTATCATATTATTGTAATTAAGAAGAAGATTCGGTATAAATTTAAAAGAACAAAAATCTAAGTAGTATATCCAGCCATTAAAACGATAATACTCCAAAAAGAAAAATTAAGAACCGGAAGTATTTAGCGAGTAGACAATTATAAGGACTATATTCGCATTAAAGTTAAGATTATTTGGATTTTACTTTAGATTTAATTCTTAGGACTTTACTTTCAAATCTATGGCTTAGCTTTAAGAGTTAAGAGCACTCTAGTAGCCATTTTCGAGAAATTTTTTGTGGTGAAAACAACGATGATACAATAATAATATTGAAAATGTTTGAAAACAAACTTGCATTAAAAAATGCCAACATCGAAGTCATTCTAGCGACGCGTCTTTAATTTGAATCCAAATTCGAGTCTAAAAAAAAAAAGATAAAATGCGTTAAACTGTTATACACCTACAGCTCACGAAACACACAGATAATTTTTATAATATTGATTTTCATAATTTATGAATGGCAAGTACTCGAATGAAAACGTTCCATTTTCGAGCCAAAAAAAGCGTGCACTTTTTAATAAACAATGGCTAAATCAATTGAGCGTAAAATACACTGCTTATCTGCTTAGAGCAAGCTATTTTATAAATACTGTGAATGACTCGAATGAAGAGAATAAGGTTTGTTCGAATTACGCTGGTTGCAATATTGAAAAATCGCCTTTCAAGAAAAACAAATTTGAAGGGGGAAGTGTCCGTAATGCTGGTTTAAATCTGTATTCGGAAACTTCGGAAACAATTAAAATTTTACTGGCCCCGTAGTGATTTTGTTTAAGTCATTTTAATTATTTAATAAATTATTTAAACCAATAAAAAACCATTTTGTTTTGAAAAATGCATAATGGTGTTCTGTCTTTAATTTTGTTGATGGAGGCTTGCTGTCTATTCATATAGTAAAATTTTCATACAGTTTTCGCAAATGTTGACGACGAACGTAAGAAAAGAATGTGCAGAAATCCTTGTCGTTAGTAGCTGCGAAAGCTTTAGTTACCAATTTAAAATCTACCCATAAATAAAACTAACCTGTGTAACTAATTATCTTAAAAAACATCACAGGTTGGCAGATGCCAACTTAGATCAGTGATATACAGCTTTTTCAAAAGTTGGTGGATTGTCAAGTGGATATATTAAGAAACGTCTAAAAAGATAGCTGCGCACGTCGAGAATCGTCCTATAATTAAGAATGTATATGGTTTTAGAGGATGGGTATATTAATATTATGAATGTACTTTTGAATTCAATTTTAAACAAAAAGTAAGAACAATTTTTCCGACAGATATCTTAAATAAATTTGAACTTTTTTTATATTTACAATATCTCTTCAAATGACTGTCACAGTGCATCCCTCGTTGTTTGCAAATATTAAGAGCAATGTAGTTTAAGCTTTAAAATATGAAACGGGCCGCTATTATGCCATCGCTGCATTTGAAGTTAGTCAAGGTTATGGAGATTTGGTTTTTTTTATCCTCTACGCGATTCTCTCTCTTTTTTTTAAACAAGAATTCAAAGTTTTCATTTACTATTTAATCTTTTTGTATCTGGTTTTTCTGTCGTTCGTTTGTTGTGTATAGTTGCCGTTCGAACAAGTGTAGCCAGTAAACATATGATTCATTCATATAAAATGACTTTATATATGTATATATATGTATATATGTATGTATTGCTCTTGCCTTGTTACATATATGTACATGTGACATGTATAGATATGCTTATTTATATCCAATTTACACATGTACAAGTATATGAACAAGTATGTAAAACAGAAATTCTTTTAAAGCCGGTTACACTTAGCAGCCTTAACAAGTAATTAAAATGAATAAAAAAAGATCTGGTTTGTCTAGTCAACATAAATAATAAATCTTTAGAAAAATTTCTTTTCAATTTATGGTCACTTTCAAAAATTGTTTAACTTTAAATTTAGACTTAAAGTCCTAAGCATATTATTTCGGTCAATACCTCAATATCTCAAACAATAACTTGAACTAGAAATAATATAGATGCGTTATCTACATGTATGTACACATACATAGATGTGTACACACCTGCAAGTTTTTAGCTTTTATTAGTAATTTTTATAACTAAATTAAAAGAGAGAGGCTTGTGCAAAAAATAAATAAATAAATAAACTATTGAGAAAAAAGACAAAAGCAAATGTATTTAATTGCACTTAATACAAAACGACCAACTAGCGATTACGCACTATAATGACTATTTTAGTGTTTCCGCATTAGACACTTTCATACGTGCGCACCACTGAGCGCGCATATGCGTACGCTTTATATATAGACATTATTTTCATGAAGTTAGTATGAAACCTTCTATGCTTATATCTCTATGCTTACGTATAAAAATTTATACGAGTGAGTGACAATTACCTTAATATGTTAAACCGTAAAAAAAAATCTTAGCGAACATATTATATAAAATAATAGGTAGTTGCATGTATATTGGTCATATTTTCGCTTGAAAAAGACTTATATACAAAGTATATATAATATGTAAAATGTTTCTCATGTTTCCTACTACTTTTTCCCATCTTTCTGGCAACATGGTACGACAGCGTCGAAAGAACGATATTGGTTTGGCAGCGACCCAATCATCGAGCCATTCTGTAGCATTTTGAAACCGTGTGCCAGTCAAGCCATGCTGCATCGATTTGAACAGCTGGTAATCAGAAAGCACTAGTTTGCGCGAGTACGTTCGGTGAGGCAAAACATTCGAACTACAACAGCGAACCCTTGACAACTTGACAATGCATACAAACGTCTAGAAATAGTTGAGTCATTAACCGCTAAGCTATTGGAAAGTTCGAAGAGAGTTTGAGCTAGTTTTTCGTCATTCCATTAGACCATTCTTTGTCATTGATATCAAAATCAGCACTTTTAAATCTTTGAAACCAAAACTGACAATTGTGATACGATAGAGTAGCATCACCATCAACTTCTAAAAGTGTTTGATGAATTTCGGGGATAAGTTTCTTCCAATTAAACAACAAAAGTAATGAATGTCAAAAATCCAATTCTGAACGTTCCATGATTAATGCCTTTATACACTGAATAGCTCAATAATACTAAATGGAAAACTTTTATTTTATGCAAAGAAAAATTAAAATCATCGAATTCAATTGTTGTGCACATTGGTCCTTCGCATTATTTTATCACTTTCATCAATAAATACCACTGATCAAAATATATGCAAGCACCCAAGTGCTAAGTGCTATTATATAGTGGCTTTGCGAATAATACGATGTATGCATCTTCTATTTTAAATGAGAAATTATCGACGTTTCGCTTATCCCTATTTCTATGATTATGAGCCATTTTGACCCATAACCTTTGTGGAATCGCTATAATCAAAGCAAGTAAGAAAATTAAATTAGGTTGTAGGCGAAACTTCTGTACCCATCACCGTTATTCTAAAAAGGACTAAAAAACTTAATATCCATAATCTATAATATTCAGTAGGCGAGGTTGATATTCTTTATTTTCAGAATAAAAATGGAAATTTATATGGTATACGTGTTGTACTTGATGAATACCAAAAAACGCGAAAGCAAAAATATTCGCAGTTCGTATTGCATAGACATATGTGTGTTGGGTCATCTAAAAAATTCTTTTGCAAATTTGTAGGCGATGTCTTCATTTTCGCTAACAGAGAGCGGTTACCACAAATGCTACAAAGTTACGCACAGACAGACAGATGGACAGACAAACAGGCGGACATGTTTAGGTGCATTTGAGGGTTGTAACTAACTGGCCAAGAATTTTTACGCTTTGTTAGTTTTTTGAGGCTTGTTTGTGCGGCTTATACTGAAAACCAAATAGCATTTTGATACACTATAATACTGGATAGCCGTGATCAACTTTTTCCATTTTTGTGCAAATTTTTGTACATTTATCTATTGTAATTTGTGCGTAATGGGCAATAACCCATGTTTTTATTCCTTTTGAAAAACAGAGATTTTCGCACCTTGAAAATATAAGAAATACAATACACCCGCTCCATATTATAAAGCATGAGAAATTTGTTCTTTTACTTCTTCTGTCTTTTTTTGGGGTAACCGGTGATGGGTTCGGGGTCCCGACCGAATTTAATTTTCTTACTTGTTTTGAGTTGGTTTCAGCATTTTTTTTTTAACAGTTGTAAGTTTGTATGTATGTGAGTACCCAGGTGGAATTTTTCATCGATAAGCGCATATTAACTGATTTTGTCTTTTAATTGTAAATCTGTTTTAATCGTTCTCGATTTTGAGGTACAAATGTTTGTACTACAACGTATTTTCGGATTGCCTTCAAAATATAACATAAATTTGTCTGTTTTTATAATCAAAAAACAAAAGGAAAAACTATACTGATATTTAACTTGAGCGTGTTTAAAACGTGGCTTAAAATAAGCTGAGTTAACAGTTTTTTTTTTCCTTTTTATTATAAAACACCTTTTTTCTTTAGTTGATATTCGATAATAGTTTTGCTTTCTTTGGCTTGAACGTAGTTCGCAAATTCAAAATTCATATATGATTTGTTGACATAATCTCGATATTAGAAAGCATTATTTAACTCAATAATTCACGGGAAAAATACCAAACGTTATATTATTTCTTTCAACATTCATATTTACTTTAGTTACAATGTCTCAAAAATAGAAATAATCAAAAGATATCGAAGTTCATTTGCGGCTATTAGTTCATTTTGAGACACTGCCTTTCATCTAAACTAAATTAACGGAACATGTATTCCGTAAGTTAAAGACTCTGTGCATATTAAACATATGGAGCAATGCTTTGTGGTTGCTGCAATAAAATATTTTGTTTTTAATATGCTTTCAAATGCCGTAGATGCTTATAAAATCTTTGCTGATATGATTGTAATGATTGTCTTTTGTAAACTTTAGCTCACTCTAATCAATTCCATTCATTCGGATTTCATTCGCTTGTGTTTGTTATCAATAAGTAACGATAAGCAGAAAAATTTAAATTTCAAATCATCTTTCTTTTTTTTCTTAAATAGTGTAGAGTCGCAAAAATAAAATAAATGTATTGTCTACTATATTACAGCCAAGGTGACACAAATGATGCCAAATGTTGCGCACGTTTTCTTTTTTGTTTTTTAAATAAAATGTATTAAAATAAACAGAAAGTATTAAAGTAAACAGAAAAAAAAGTCACATAAATTTGTAGTAAACAAAGATACATTTTGTATGTAAAGCAAAAGTAAAAATATGCCAAATTAAAGATGAAAGAAAATTGAAATGATTTTTTTGAGCATTTAGACGTTTCTGTGAAAAACAAACTTGAATTTAAACTTAACATATTATGTCAGTATATACAACGACGAAAGCATTATTTGAACAGTAAGTCAATGACCTGGTTTAGCAAAGCGCACATGCACTATAAAGCAGTGTTGTGTAATTAGAGAAAGAATACAACAATAACAACAAGAATATCAATAATATTTCTTTTTCGTCTTCATTTGAAAAAAAAAAAAAATTACCATAAAGAACTTTTACGAAGCTTACGCGTAAAAAATATACAATAATTATGGAAATGTTTGCTGGAGAACCGTCACAGAAAGGCGAAGGGGATCTCTCTAAATATATGTTAGATGGTAAGTAAGTTAGACTCTTCTTATATTAACAAATAATTTTCATTAAACTGCTACTGTATTAAGATCACGTTGCGGTGGTGCTCACTCATTCATTGAATCTCTCTTTCATTCAGTTAGTTAGTTGTACGCTTGATAGCTTGATAATCATTACTTTCAAGTGCAAAACGTCGTTACTAAAATTGTCACCCTTTTTGTTTGTTTTTTTTGGTTTATGCGGTTTTATTGAAAGTGTTAAAAGTCATACTCGTATGCAGACATAAAAGAAAAAAAATTCACTTACGATGCCAGTATAATGTAGTATGTGCATAACATTAACACAATACCACATTGTGTATGTTATGTTTACAATTGTGTTAATAAGGATTCCCATGACTTTTGATCTTGACTTTTGATGTTTTGGGTCTCCTAAGGTTTACTATTTAATAATCTGGCAGTAGTAGTATGTTGCGGCGTTAGTCGCTCTTTCGTTTGCCGCTGATGATAATGACGCTATTGTTGTTTAATAATTGCCGTCATTGTTGAGGGTTAGCATTGGTTTCCTGGTAGATGATTTAATAGATTCATGAAAAAACCAAATGGGTTAAGTTCAATATTATGTTGCTCTCGATACAAATGTGCTCTTGAGTCTCAATCTTGTTGAATTATGCAACACAACATTATTGCGAGTAATGCAAAAAACTTTTTTGTAAATCATTGCTTTAAAATTTTTTAACTAAATTGGCTTTTCAAGTGCATGTCATTTGTTTCTTTCATTTGTGAACGCCGTTTTCCCAAGTTTGTCTCGAACTGACTTCTACGCAGACTGTACTAAAATGTTGGACATATTTTTATAATTTCATGAAAGCATTTCCTGCTTTCATATGAAGCCCTGAAAATTATATGAAAACATTTTCGCAAAGCTTCTATCAAAAAAAATATACATAATATCCGTATGATTGCTTTAGTAAAACAATTTTTCTCTACCACAAGTCCTCTCGTTGAAGATTTTTGTCACTATTATTTACACGTACAGCGGAAATAATTGAGAAATTTTCTATCAATTACCGCAAATTGAAGAGTACATTGTAACACGTGGAAGGCAGGGGCATCAAACTCTCCATATGCTACATACGGATCGTCAAAATGCTAACTTGCAGTGCTTTTTTTTTTAAGTTTTCTCAGTTGCAAAAATTACGATAGGGACTTCACTTGAATCTAAGCGATAAATCTAATTTTGAAGTTGACATAATCCACTCATAAAAAAGATCACATCATCATATAATTGAAGACCTGAGAAAATATTTAAAAACAAGGTTTAAAACAACAATTATAGTCGGGCTAGGCCGACTTTTAAATACACCACATTGTCTAATAGAATTTTTATTTTTGCCATAGAACACAAAATTTACAGCCTGTTTTTATATGAACTTACTATTATGAGACTGTATATTAAAAATTAAACCTCTTTGCAAATAAAGACTTACTTTCCGTAGGAATTGTTGTGCTGAAGAAGTTAAAAAATTACGGTACCAATTCAGAATTCAATGTAGATAATTTTTATATCAAACTATGGTTTCATTATAAAATATTAAAACTTCGGCTTTTCTGTCTTAAAAAACAAAAATTTTCGTAAAAATTCTATGTAGGATAGGATCCAATAATATGCGTACAGAGAATTTTTTTATCTTAAATGACTCTTATGGGTTAAGTTTGATTATAAGATATTGAAATTTAGACTCCTCTGCCCTGTAAAGGATCATTTTTTGTGAAAAAACTGTATATAGGATAGAATCCAAAAAATGGGTCGAGATGGTCCTAATTTGGTACAGTTAATCTTTTTATCTTAAATTACTATTGTGATCTGATTTTCATTATGAGGCATTAAAATTAGATCTTTTTGTCGTATGAATTTCACTTTTCGTTTTATAAGAGGGGCTTCAAAAGTTGCACCACCCAGTCCAAAATTTTCATGCCGACTTAGAATGTCGAAAATTATTACTTAGTCGCTTTTGTCGAGAAAATTGAAGAATTGAAATTTTTTCCATATAACGGGTTTTCAAATTAAGTCGTGGTAGGGGGAGTGATTGAGAAAGTGCGCCGATTCAATCTATTTTCAACAACATGCGTCCTTGGATCAAAATACGTTAGTGTACCAAATTTCATCAAAATATTTCAAAAATGGCGGCCTGTAGCTTGAACACAAATTTACACGGCCAGACATCATACCGGCAGACAGGCTTAGATCAATTTAGAAAATGATTCTGAATCGATCGGTACAAGAAAAGTTGGGTTTATCTTAAGCCATTCTGCCTGTTACACAAACTTAATATACCCTTTACCACAAGTGGTCTAGGGTATAATGAAAATTTCAAAATTCCAATAATTTGCAACATATCGGAGATATTGATGTATGGCTTAGTGCAAATATTAGTTGGGATTATGTAAAAGTTCAATGGAAGAAAGCCCCTGATGTATCCTTTGGTAGTTTTATATGTCTACACATGTTTCTTTTTTTTTTTTTTTTTAGATAGTAGCTGTTGTTTTTGGCGGTATTGTGATGAATTTTTTTTACTTTGTAGATGAGTGAACCTCGCTATTCTGGTAAATATGGTTTCAGACATTTTTTTATGTATATTGTTTTCGACAATGTCCTATAACCATAAAATAGCGCATCCACCGAAAAAAAAAACGTACACTTCCGTACATCGGTGTTCGTTCTATTTGTGTTTTTGCTCAGAAGTTTGCAAGTAAAGGTCTGTATCCAGTCGAATAACGGCCGAAGTGCTTGTCCAATGTGCGAAGACGCTGAGTGCAAGAAGAAAAGACTGGATGATGTTCAATTAATTCTGGACAAGTATGGCATCGAACGATTTATCGGATAATCTGCTAACTGAACATGAGGTTTGCGTCTATTACAAGCCACTAAAGTCTCAAAGACTCGAAATTTTGTCTCCTGGTGATTCGGTGTCGGAATCTTAATATAACAAAAGATAATATTACAAAGATTATGGCAACGTAGTTTATTAATAATATTCGTATCAAAAAGTTCGGGAAAATAACGTAAACATTAGATTTAAAATGTGTGCGAAATCTTTCTTCTTTTAACTCGCAATCAAATGTCGCATTCTCACCTGAAAGGGCTACAAAAAATTCTTCCTCTTACTAGCTTTTTGTGTGTTTGTGCTGAGTGTGCATAAATGCATATACTTCTACTTCACTATATAGAAATATTTATTAACTGCTTTTTTTTAACACTTTTACGAATGCTTCCAGCGTAACAATAGCAAGCATTTTCTTTATCTATATCTAATTGTTGCAATTTATGCTCATTTTTTCAAATTATATTTTGTTAACGCATAAAATTTAAAGTGTATTCAAAACGATCTAAGGCTTTTTTTTGTAAATAGTGTTTATCATAAATTCTTTTCATTTTCGGAATTATGTTTTGAAAACCAGGAAAGATTGAAGAAATATTTGTTCGTATTTATAATCTTTGTAGAACTGTGTACTCTGACTGTCTCTTGCCACGAAAACTATTGTTTGTAGTTACAAATTTTGAGCAATAAATGTCTAGTGCGTCAATGCGTTTTATTTGGAAAAATCGCAATCGCAATGGGGAATATGTGAAGAACGGCCCTGAAACCATAAAAGCAAGATAATCGCAAAGATGTTTTCTATATTTATGGATGTCATAATTACTACAAGTGAAATATGCAACCGTGTGATATTTTCTATGGCGCCGTTCTAGCTAAGGATGCCGATTTTCACCTGTTAGTCTTCTTCAGGCTTTCGCGTTGAATATAAGAAAGCACAGTTAGTCATCCTTATCATCCTTTTCAGTTTCTCTTTTATCAAATGTCAACGGTGGAAAACCTTTATTTTCATTTTATTCTGTTCTCAAATATAAAAAAAAAAAAATGTCCCATTCAGCTGAAACCATAGACATGAACTAAACATTAACTAAATGCAATTTGGATAAGACATGAGAATAATTTAGTGCGATTTGTGAGTCCACATAGTTTTAAGTTTCTTTTTTAGAGCTTTAAGTTAGATGGTTAAATGTTTGCACTTACCTACATGGCCAGGCAATTGCCTGCCTGACAAAAACTTGTCATAAAATTGCCGAAGTAATTTGTACATTTGCTGTACAATGTTTTCTGCTGCAGAAAAAATTGCTAAGTCGTCATTGGCTCGTTGTAATCAGTCGACCGGCAAATGTCACAAGTTTATATATAAAAGTAAGATGATACCTGGCAGTTTACACTTTCTTTTTCGTTTTGGTAGTGGTAGAGTAAGTTGTTAAGGCGTTTGAAGTGGTGTGTGGTGGAGGTGTTTGGTACGGCCGTGCAGTGCGATAACGCAAACGAAACAACCCAATGCAGTTTTGTACATGGTGAAAGGTCTTGTTTGTACAAATTTATGGTCAAATAAAAATAACTTTAGCTTGACCGATCATCTTTGTCTTAAGTTTTTCGCCTTGCTTTTTTGTTATTATACTCAGACAATTTCCAACTTCACATATTAACAGAAATGTTGTTATTTACTTTGAAATAATTGTTTGATATCTGGTAATTTGATCTGCCTTTATTTCATTGCGCTTGGTTAAGTTTAAACGTTTCCAAGTAGCTTTAACTTTCAACTGACGTTATTGGTTATATGAACTTGACGCTTATTGTCATACTTCATAGAAAGATAAACATCAGCATAATTGTGACACGGTTTCACTAAAGTTTTCTTTTCTTCTTAGTAAATGGTGTACTTACATGTCGCTTGGAAAATATGCCCTTCCTCTTTCTCGCTGAGAAAATAATTGTATGCAGCATGAGCTGCCTAATGTGTAATCTATAAAATGTTTTTATTATACCTAATGGATTTCGAAGACAAGCTACTGCTTCTCACTTCTAGTGTTTTGTAGTCATCGTCTCTTCTTTAATTTATGGATGTTCATTTGTATGCTTTCTGATCTTTGCCCTAAAATGATCATTAATAGTATTTAAGGTTGACAGTAATACGAACAGCTCGCTACTTATAATTTTATATTTATTAGCGATTATGTTGTTCTCGTCATGATAGTTTATTTAATAATTTCGATCGATACTATTGAAATGTTATTAAAAATATCACAATAAATTCCACATTGTCGTCCGAATTCATATTTCCATTAACCTGGACTCTTCTAAAGCCGTAAAGGTAATAAATAATTGTTTGCAACGCTAAATTCATAAATAGAAAAGTCAACTTCACCAAATCAACTGATTGGCTTGTTTAAATTACTATTGGGTCACATGTGATTGGAATAATAAATTTGTGATTTCGAAATTTTCCTTCTCACCTTTTACACATTATTAACGAAAAACCCAATAATAAATAATTTCCTATTTATACTCTACACCACTTGTATGTAACACCCAGAAAGGCTTAAGATAGACCCACCTTTTATTATATCGAAGCCGTCCACGTAAATTTGTGTTCAAGCTACAGGTCACAATTTTTGAGATATTTTGATGAAATTTGGCACACAAACATGCTTTGACCCGAGGGCGAACGTTACTTAATATGGTTTAGATCGGTCCACTTTTCGGGTACTCCCTATATTAAAAGTTGTTATATGGAAAAAGAGTGCAATTTTAAAAATTTCTCGACAAAGCATTCTAAACTGGTACAAAACACTTAAATCCTCTGGCGCGATATTTGAACGATCTCTTAAATAATCGTTCCTACGAAAACTGAAAGTTAGTTCATAATAGTAACATAGAAATCAACCTTACGTTGATTTGCTTATGTTTTCGATACCACCGTATACAAGTATTCTTTCAATATGCGGATTTTCATGAAAAGTGAGTGTAATCTTTAGTGTATTATTACCAAAACTGAATGTTGTAGGCTATCTAATAGCCGGCCTTGCCCGAGTATAATGTGTTTACTTGTTTTAATAATGATCTGATTAGCCAAAGCGATCTGTCATTTTAGATAATAAAGTAAGAATTAAAATATTACTCGTTATCGTGCAATCATATGTCTGATGTGTATATATATATCTGTTACGTATATATATACGCCCACCATTTTTTTATATGCTCTTTTTTTACACGATTTTGAAATAGTACGGTCAATCAATATATTTTTTTACACGAACTTTTTGCTCTAGCACAAATCCAAAAAACAAGCAAAATTTTAAAAATTTAATTTTGACAGTTGCTTGCCGAAACTTGGATATCAAGGATTATATAAGGAATTTGAGCATCCAAAAACAACAATTGCTATCAACAGACTTTATAACAATAAAAGAACTAACAGAGGCTGTTAATAATCGAGGAAAATATTGATATCGGACATATCTTCTGATAGCATTTTTGATCCAGTTTGTAATAAAAGTGCATATTTGCTATCAAAAGCGGCGACAGTTGGGAATTCATTTTTATTCCTAATTTCAATTTCAATTTTTATATGTTGTATGTACTCATAGGTTGAATTTTCACTGTACACCAATTTAATTATTTTTTTGTTTTATAAAAGTATTATGGATTTCATTTTTACTTTTTTGCACGTTTTTTGGACAAATGTTTAGAATTTTTTCATTTACGCAGTTTTTTAAAGTTGTAGAATATATCTATAAATTTACTATATGTCGCATGTACGTTTTTACCCGATTTTTTTTAACGGATTTTTAGGGAACGCATCTACCGCGTAAAAAAAGAGTTGGGAGTATATACATGTTAAGTATTAAAAATCGACGGTATATTTATTAGGAAATCAGGAGTTCATTTTTGAACTTTTTTACAAAAAATAAAGTCCCTTATTTGCAACAAAATTTAAAGTCTTGGTAAGTCTTAGTAAGTTATAATGACAATTGGTCGAGAATAGTAATTGGAGATGTAAATTAACTATGATAAGTCTCTTTTTCGTACTCTATATAAGGTTTCTCATGAAATGTAAGCCTTTATAGAGGCATAGGATATTTTGTTCGATATTTTTTGATCAGCACACACAACAATTATGTTAACTGAAGTAAGTAGGTAGATTTGATTATTAAATATATTTATAGACAATGTGTTAATACTAATTCCGAAACTACAGTATCAGGTATATCTATATATAGCATATACATATTATATAGCACATTACTTGAATTTTTGAAATAGTTAATGTTTCATCCTCTTTTATTTCGCTTCACCTTCTGCCTCAAACTGCTTCTGTTGGTTGTACGTGGATACCATCACATATATACTACACCATCGTACTCGATAATGTCTGGATTATATATAAAGTAATAAACGACACTCCGACTAGAAGGACGTCCATCATTTAGGTAGCCCCAACACACCTCCGAAATTATCTTATACCACGGATTTTTGCAAATGTAGAAGGAATATTGACGCGGCGCAGTTTATACATGCTCTCAACTTCCCTGCTATTTTTTTGAACCAAAAGAGCTAATTCCATAGGAACGGAAATTTATATGGAAAAGAAGCAATCTGTCTTTTCTATTCTAATATACATGATTGGCAATCCATAGGCAAAACCTGTGGCCAGGTTCTAGGTAAACCCTTTCTTAAGTGGTACGATTTTGTAACGAGGATGGCATAAACGTGACCGTATCTATTTAGAGAGACATAGCTTTTTCCATCTTAATAAAATTATAAGTTTAAAAAAGAAATGTAGCAGTATATTTTGTCAAATATTGTCCATCGTTCGCCGAACTTATTTTTGGCATCATCGTGTAAATGAAAGCGACGCTGAGACAGGCCGTTATTCATTCATTCAAATAAGCGATAAACGAAAGGAAAGTATGCCTGGTGAATACGACAAGTGGATCAGCATTGAATCAATTGACACATAAACAAACAATGTTCAATGAGATCACATTATACTGCGCGAAAGACATCCTAAATATTAGGGGGACCCATAACTAATTAATTATTTTCCATTCATAGATAAAATGTTTTTTTGAAAAGACATTTTTAGTTTTTAATCGTTTATGTAATCACCGTCGTTTGCGATGACTTGTTGCCATCGTTCCTGCAAAAGTTCAAGCCCCCTCTCGAAAAAGTGGGGTGGGCGTGACTTAAAATATAACTCAAGGGGCGTTTGGACATCGGATAAGAAATTCAAATTTTTATTTCGTAACGAATGCTCCAGTGATCTGAATAGATGGTAGTCCGACAGTGCTAGGTCTGGAGAGTATGGCGGGTGCGATAGAAGTTCCCAGCTTAACTGCTTAATTTTCTCTTGATTAATCTTCGCTGCATGAGGACGGGCATTATCTTGTTGGAGTATCACACCTTTTCTGTTTACTAAAGCTTGTCTTTTTTCTATAAGTGCGGACTGTAACCGTTGTAATTGTTGACAATACAGGTCAGCAGTGACTGTCTCCCCAAGTTTCAATAATTCGTAATGCACTATACAGGAACAATCCCACCAAATACACAATAACACCTTCCTCAGGGATAGGGTTGGTTTAGGGGTTGGAAGAGATCTCCCGTTTGCAGACAACCATTGTTTCGATCGCTTTATGTTATCATAAAGGATCCATTTTTCATCTCCAGTTACGATCCTAGACAAAAAAGGATCTCTGCTTAGTTTGGTGAGCATGGAATTATAAATTGTTCGCCGAAGATCTTTATAGGCCTCAGACAACAGGTGTGGAATTCATTTACCTTGTCTATGTACCTTGCCAATTCCTTTTAAATGCCTTTTTACAGTGGACCAGGTAGACCCAAGGCTTCTTCCTGTATAGATAACCTTGGATCGGAGAGATTTTAAGGCGTCGTTATCGAATTGACCTGGGCGTCCAGTTCGATGCTTATCTGACAGGTCATAATCACTTGCAGCAAATCTTCTGAACCAACGTTGACACTTGTTGACCTTGAACACATCTCCATATATGTCGCAAATTTTACTTGTTGTTTCCGTGGCACTTAAAACGGCGTTAAAATGGAAAAGAACACAAAGTACACAATTACGAATATGGCTCTCAGAAGGTACAAAGTCCGCCATTTTATTACAGGGCTAAAAAAGAAATTTATATTGTTGGGAATAAATTACTAACAAACTGGTTGAAGAATAACACTAAAAAAAAGTATGCTTACACTTGTCTGGTTGCCGCAGGACTAATGAGAAATGGTATCTTCCGAAAATAATTGATTAGTAATGGGTCTCCCTAATATAATATTTATAGTTATGCGATGTAATATCTCTTGTAATGTTTCTTCTTGAAACTCCATCAAGAATTTAAATTTAAATCTAGTATCACAACAATATAGTAACACAACTAAGCTTACGATAGAAACGAGCATGATGATTTTTACAGTTTTTTTTTCTTTTTTTTCTTTTTAATTGCATTGTCTTTGAATAAATTAAGTTAACTGAGCCGAAGTAAACTTTTGCGGAGAGTAGATTTACACGACCACGCGTTTAAGTGTTTGCTCTTATTTTCTGCTTTAAGGTGGCGATATTGCAATGTTACAGCCTTTGCATTATGGATTTTATATACATTTATGTCGAAGAATTTATATTGTTCGCTTGTAGTTACAATAAGTGCAGTCACATTTTAGACCAAAATGATTTGCATTTTTAATTTTGTATTTATGCAAATTCACAACACTGAACTGCAGTCATTTTGAATAGGTTTTATAAATAGTTGAAAATAGAACAAGACTGCGTTTATTTAAATTTCCAGTTTCTGTAGGTCTTTCATAACCGATAGTAAGCATACAATTACTTTTAATCAAAGTGGTGCGAAAACGGCGCCATTTAAATGTTCTTTTTTTTTTTGTAAATATGTAAATGTAAAAATTTGGATTGTGTAGGCGTTTAAGATAAATTCGAAGTTCCGTTTGCTACTCTTTAAGATGGGTCGGTAAACTTACACCATTGCAAGAAAAGCTTGATTTTCTGTAACTAACGTCAGCGACAAGAAGGACATCGATTTCAGCGTTATATCCAATATATATTGCGAAAATTAATGTGAATAGTTATTTGACATATTTAAAGGAGTTTAAGAGAACAAAGACTTTTTTATTAACCAATAAATGTAATATACATATAGATAATATGTGCTACGAGTTAGAGGTTCATATAGGATATACCCCTATTATCAGTATAGGATAAAATTAAATTAATTTCTATTATAGGACACAAAAATAAATCTTGGAAAGTCTATTTTTATTAGCGCACGAATTTCATTTGATATCGTTAAGTTTTCTATTGAGGTATTTCATCTATGTGGTGCCAGCTGTAGGAATTCGCAAGAACATGAAAAGTAAGCTGGGAAACTCAAAACTGATACATAGATAGTGTTGATGATAGTGTTGATGGAGTAACTATCCATTTAATGAACTAAGAGTTTGGGTTAGGACTACATATGACACTAAGATCGCAATAAAAGCAGAATTGAAAATCCTAGTTGAAGCCAATCTTTATACAATCATAAGTCTTTATAAAATAAGACCGTTGATTGGTCGAAATTCGGAAAGTTAAAATTTCATTGAAAAAATTTTTAAGAGGAAAGCTTAAGCTGTGACACTGATTAGTGCACTGCGTTTAAATTTCTTAAGTATTTTTCCCGCTCAATTAACACATGCTTTTCCTTTTTGGAGTTCAGTGCGTACCGCTCATGCGCAACCAAATATTCATATAATAATAAGTCTAGGTTAACCTTACTAATGTTCCGTCTGGAATCGGAAAACAATCTTGAATTATAGAGGCCTGCACGACATTGTTCTTCAATTAGCGTACGCTTCAATCTTCCTTTAATTCACTCAATAACCTGGTGGGGGACTTCATCACAAAAATTCGAAGTAAGCTCGTCAGCTTTTTATCGTTACAATAACCTTTGAAGAAAACCATAAAATTTAACAGTATATAAATTTTATATTGACGAATACTTTTTAGGATGTTAAAAACTATTAAGTGTTGAAGAAGGAAAAAGTAATCAAAAACAAATAGGCTTTGGTCAGTCCTTGCGGATTATTATTGCAATTCTAATGGAATTTTAGAAGAATGCGTTTTCTAATCCTTTTCAATTTCCGATGCATTGCATTGTCGAAAGTTTTGTACTCACTCTCATCCCCCATGAGCACTTGGGCTCTTTGTTGCGGGCGATCGAGAGTCTTCAGATAAGATCTAGACACTCTCATCCTCACTTGTCAATTATACTTTAATTATGGCCGGATGTAGGCGTGTAAATAATGCGAACATTGCACATTTTTTATACCGCTTTAAAAAACTTAAGGCTTCGATGAGGTCTTTCGGCACTTCAAACACATTTTCTATCGAACAAATATCGTTTCGAATTCTCATTCTTAGGACAACAAGAGTTGGCGATCTTTTTACATAAATGAAACGGCAACTTGTTTTCTATGCGTTAAGAGAGAGGATTAGGTTTTTCGTGGCATTAAAGTTGACTCTATTTGACTCACTCCCTTCATATATTTTTAGGATGTCTCTGTTAGGCGTGTCTCTTATCATGCAGTGTTTTTTTCTGTAGCTCGATGCTACATGGTCGCTTGCTGCAGAAGAATGAGCGACACAAGTTGCCGTCGACTGCAAATGAATTAATCGTATTTTCTGTCACACACGAGAGGTCGTTAATGGTCACCAGGAGAAGAAAAGGAGAAAAAATCTGAAACACTCTTATCCTAATAGTAGTCCCATCGATACAACGATACATTTTTTTTAAATATCAGTTTAAGTTTTCAAAGATTGGTTTATTTTTTCCGAGATTAATGGACACGTTTCTAAGTGAATAACGTTTAATTGCATTTGATCAGTAAAATTGTCGTGTGAGTTTTTGTGAAATCCTATGAGTTCTGAATTTATATTTTCACTAGGAAAAGGAAATGTTTTCGGAACGTTTTGCAAGCAAGCCCCCTAAAAAATTTTTCGATTTTTATGTCCTTTATTATCGTTTCAACAGATAGGACTCAAAGAAATGTTTTTTTAAAAGGGTTACTTTTCTTTTTTTTTCGAACACAATTTCTTTTATATGTGGAACAACACTCATCACTTATCCACCTTGGATAGCCAATATATTAGTAAGTCTGAGGAAGTAAATATCACAAAAAATTTTGAACACCTAAGTAGAGTGGAAAGAGGCTATTATTCGTTTAATAAGATTTTAATATACGCACATTCACACAACAACCGATGAAAATGTTGAAACAGTGAAGAAAATCGTTATGGAGAATAGTCGAACCATAATTAGACAAGTTGCTGAGGATGTCGGCCCACCGGTTGCCTTATGACGTGCATTTTTTTCAGATGTTTTAGGCATGAAACGCGTGGCGCGATAGTACGCCAGCTCGCGCGTCATTGCTTGTTTGTAATTTTTTGGCCAAAAACAACACCGTAGTCATGTCTCAGTCAACGTATTCACTGGACTTGGCACCCTGCGACTTTTTCTTGTTCCCAAAACTGAAAAGACCTGGGAAAGCACGAAGTTTTGCAACGATTAAGAAGATAACGACTGCATCGCTGAAAGAGCTCAATATCATATCAAAATGGGCACATCATAAGTGTTTGGAGTATTGGAAAAAGCGCTGGCACAAGTGTATTACATCGAAAGGAGAGAAAGAAGATGAAGAGGACAAAATAGATGTTGATGAATAAATAAATATTTTTCGAGCAACATAAAAAGTCATCTGTTTTTTGAACACATCTAATACGTGAATTTTTGATATTGTATTCCGACGGACTTTTGAACTGACTCAGTCTTCAACTGCTAAGTAACTTATTGTTATTAAAAAAGTCAAAGGATATTAATTAAACAAGTCTTATAATACTCTGCTCTAATGTAATCCGAAGATACAGAATCGTATATTGGTCAAAGTGGTTCGAAAAATAGATAAATGGAATGCAAATTTACTGTAGTAAATTTACATATCGAATCACTATTCCCATTTCCATTATGAAACAGTAAAAATTAGGTGATGTTGCCATATGTAGGTTGTTTTTATTTTCAAAAACGTTTTTATAAGAGGGGTTCATAATATAATTGCATTACTATCAAATTTTTGCACATGCGTTCAGTGTGATGATTTTTGACCATATTTTTTACATTTTTCATGAAAAAAATCAATTTTTTTATGCAACTGCTTTAAAGCAAGACTTTATATAAGGATTATATAAATATATACAAAAATGGTACGGCACTATCCACTATCAATTGGGTTCGTTCCCGAATGAATAAAATTTGTTCAAACTTTGACTTAAAAATGCATAGATAAATATTGTTAGGACAGATACCGTAGAAGCTTTAATATATTCCCATGTCATACAAGGAGGATTTCCCGTAAAAGATGTTTTAATATCTCGCAGATATATATATATAAAAAAAGGGAATTTTTTAATTAATTGAATTAATGTTAAAGGCATCTCAATACTTACCCAGCACAGAGGTGTATTTTAAATTTATCAACTATTTGTATACAATAGAAGTACCCATTGGATGTATATGCTTGCTTAGCAGAATCGATGCAGCCATGTGAGCCTAATTGTTTACCTTTGCACTGTAATGACAATTACGATTTAAATACTTTCCATCAATCATTACATTGGATTCCAAATGTTTTGAGATTGAAAATCATCAGTGTATGAAAGTGTTGCTTATATAATATAATATAAGTTTGCGTTAAGTGCGGTGTTAGTATTGTCTTTTGTGCACGTGTTGTGCAGATCATTTTTAAGAAATGCATAGGAGCAGTGTAGCCTTTCAATTATCAAACAATGTAAGGAACACGTTTGTATTAGTTACGAAATATATGCCTGAGACATGAAGAAAAAAAAATGTATATATATATACAAATAATAACAGTAATAATAATAAGGAATTCGGTGGGTTTTAAAAGAATATTGGTCGAGATAGATATAATCTTTTTCTTACTGTTGTGTTTGTTAACGCAAACTTCACTTCATTGTGCAATTAACAGAAAATTAATATAATAAATAAATATTATTTTTGATTGTATAGCGCACTGAAATGTAAATATTACACACGGAAGTGGGTATGGATACACGAAAAATAAGGCAAATATAGTAATGGTGCATTATAGTGACGGTTATCTGAATAACATTTTAAATGCAAAACAACAAAGTGTGAGAAAATCTGCAAGACAAATCTGCCGCAACTCTATGTATTTGTAAAGATGCATACAAAAGATGGAATTCGAGAACAGCAATAGTAATGTAGTGCAGTTTATTGGCGGTGCCAAAATATTCGCTCGCAGGTGCAAATAATAACCAGAAATCGCTTAAAACATACTCACTCTGTCGTACTTTTTATAACAGTCATACACTTTAGAAGGATAAAGTTCATTTTTTAAATAAGATTAAGAAATAAATAAATACAATTTTTTTGTTTTTGTTTTGAACAGAGTCAAAGAGAAACAGAGAGGGAGAGAAATTAGTGGAATGAACATTAGTGAGCCCTGAGAGGTATATACAATCCACTGGATTTTATGTTTGTACTTTATTTCTTTGACTCTCGTTGTTTACTTGTTTCATGTAGCTTTTACTCATTGTTCAAGTCATTGTATAACGTGGCATTCGATTCGTGTTGGTTGTATTTTTGGAATTTCTCGTGTTTCAGTTACTGCCTAGCTGTGTTACTGGATGTTTGATAGTGCGCTTGCTTGAATCGTATATGTTATTGTACACGGTTTCGCGCTGTTAATTTTCTATTGATTTGCATTGTACTTCGCCTTTAAATGATATGCCTTTGAGTTAAATATGCGGATGAACCACCTGGTATCCAGGAAAAATTAATAATTACAATTTGTTCGATAGGAAGCAAGAAAAATAGAAAAGAAGAGAGGTAGAGAAATTGAGTAAGAGAGAGAGAGAAAGAGAAAGAAAGAGAAGAAAGGAAAAAGTAAAAGAAAAAAGAGAGAAAAGGCGAGAAAGAACTTTGCATGGTTACTAATATTGTTTTGTGATTCGTCATAAAAGTGTTTATCATTTCGTTGCGCATGCGCGACACCGCAGTGTTCACTATAATAGTTTACTCATTGATCTATCAGCGAACTGGTTGTTTGTTAAGCGTCCACTTTTTGTGGGCGCTTTACAAACTCTGGTTTCTTAATTCAATGTATATATATGGAATTTTATATATATATATATATGTATATATATATATGCTTATATATATACATATAAGTATACATATACATATATTTATGTATATATATATATATATGTCTATATATATAAATATATATATATAGGCATAAATTCCTTTTACGCGTATGTATTATATATACACAAGTTAATCGTGTTCTTGTTCATTTTACCTAAGGCTTGATGATAATCGTTGCAGTTAGTCTGTCAAACGTTGCAACTCAGCCAAGTTTATTAAAACGCTCAGTCGCTGTCAGTTTTAATTTCTATTGTTGGATATATATTATTGTGTGCCGGTCGTGATTCTTTTCTTGGTGTTTTCAAGGCAATCATAGTGCATTGACTTTGGCAGATTGAATAATTCTGGTTCTATAACAAGCTATGCTAGCCGCAGCTCGTGGCAAATTGCTTTGGTCCATACAACTACGTATTTGCTTTGAGTACGGCTTTGCATTGATTCTATTATAGCGCAAGAATTATAGCTGGAATAATTTTTGCACTTGTCTTAACATAAACTAATACCCAGATAGTTGATGCTGCAATGACAGAAAAGGAATACATAGGTCGAAATCAATAGCAGCAGCGGAAGCAGCCCAAGTAAAACTGGTTCTTTAAATTCCAAATTTGTGTGTTTGTTTATCAAAGAAACGTATCTACATTCCAATGCCCACACCACACAGGCAAATATACTTTTGTCACGAGCGCAAAACGAATATTAAATAAAACGAATAACTTTTTCAATTTTATACAAATTGTAAAAAAAAATTCTGTTATGACCAATTCTCGGAATCGTTATTAATTATGTGAACTATTTTATATTTTAATGAGAAATATTTTAAATGCGAACTCTAACAATTTATACAATATGAGTAACATCACTTGCGGCAAAATTAATCACAGCACTAATAGTGCCAATAATATATCAACAACGCGTACATCCACCAAAGCTAATAAACCGTTTTGTTCCCTGGCATATCTTGCTAAAAGTACTGTAGCCATTAATGGTAACAACGACATAAGAGTCGCCAATGGCCATAGCAATTGTCCGGCTGCGATGCCGAATGTGGCTGTCACAGCGAAGGTAACTGATCGGGGTTCACCATCGTTACCAACGGGAACTGCAACTATTATAAATGATCAACAATCCTTACAATGGCAAATAGCCGACACGGAGAAGCATGCCCAAATTCATAATGCGAACGTTGAAAAGTCTTCCAAATGTAATGGTCAGAATGAAGTTGACAAAGTGGCCGATGTTTTTGGAGTTATTAATGAAGAAGATAAAAACGCTCATGGACAAGTTGACGATGATATCTTAGACGTGAGACGTCCTTGGGAATTGGCTAATGGTAGCTTTGTGCGACGCGTACCATCATCGCTGATGACTACTCAGCAAAATGCCCTCAACGGTTTGGCATCATTAACAAAATTAAATAGTTTGGATTGTTGGGATTATACTATAGAGCTTGAATGTTTAAATGGACCACAAGGTAAAACAAATATATTTAACTAAATTTATAAGTATTTACTGGAAATATAATTCTTAACGACCATCCAGAATACGAAGGAGCCTTATTTCCAAATTTATCAAAATCTTACAAAAAATTATCTTTTATTTAGTTGTTATCTGATAAAAAGCTTTGTTTTTATTTTTTTTTAATTTTCGGGTCAATACGGTTACCTTGTAAATCGTCATTACTGTTCGAATGAACTTTGATCGCACTCTGATCAACGCTTGCACTCTTTTACAATTACAGCAATCTGATTATGTATATTACGTAAAATTTAATTAACAAATTCAATTTCATTCTGTACGTGGTATGTGTGCGGTCTGTGGTAATCGTTAAAAAGTGCCAAATTCTTTAGCGACCAATTTATTTTTATTTGTGGCATTCAGTTATGCTCGGAGGAGAATTTCCCATATTACTAGTATATTTATAAAGATATGTAACTAAATGACAAATAATTAATACCATTTATATACATATGCATGGATATATGTATGCATGTATACATATATGTTTGGATGTATCATACAATTTACATATCAAAGCGAAACTTTATTACGTTTGTTACAGTTGTTTAAACATTCATATATTTGTGTTTGTCTAAGTAATTATATACTGTTAAATATTTAATGTCATTATTTTTATAAAAACTTATTAAAAATTTTTATTCGCTATAGATCGAACCTTTAATACCATATCCCATTACTCCTCATCATATATATATGTATATATCATAAGCTTAATATGAATCAAGTTTTTTGTTTTTTTTGAGTTCTTGATATCTTCTTTAATATCTATTTTAATTTCAGAATAATGAATATAAAACCAGAATCTTTTGTTCAAAAAATTTTATTCTCAAACAATGAAGGGCAATACATTGATTAAAAATTTGACTCTAATGTCCCGTACTACGTGTTGTACTAATTTGATAAAGTTCACAAACCTTCGAGAGCGCTGAAAAAGGAGTGAAAGACAGAAAGAAAATGGGAAGTGTAATTTAAGCGCGCCATGCGTATATTTGTTGAAGACAATGCGTGCATTAAACACACACACACAAATTCATTTAGTAATTTGTATCTACCTAAAGTGGGTCATTAGACATTTTGTTGGTAAGGTGTTTCTGCGGTAAAACTTACTGTACGTACTTCATAGTACATTATCGAAACCGCAAAAAAGGCAAACGAACCTTACCAGATAGACGACAATAAACAAACGTACCTATGTATGCATAGGTAACTAAAACTAGATATTAAAACTTTATTTAAATAGAGACAACGTTTGAGCAGGAAACTATTCTACAGTACTATTTGCTTTTTTTTTCTTTTTGAAAAATATTCGAAAAAGAAACTGAAACCAGGAACCTCATTGCCCGGATCCAATAACATGCAGTTGTAAATAATACTGATTCTCTCACCCTTTTGCAAAATGCTTAAATATACGTTGCGGTAAAAGCTTTAATGAATTCGCTTCGAAATGTTTAATATAATTTTTTTCTTTTTTTCACACTTACGCTAAGTACCGTTGAATTTGTTTTGCGGTTCAGGTAGAATATGCCTCCTTACTAATGTATTTTCCATTTTTAGACCATTTTTATCTCGACCTTTCACTCTTTCTTCCTCTCCTTCGCTTTCTCATTTTTTCTGGTATATATAATTGATAGATATCTATCTGAACACAAGCGGACATTGAAATGTCTTTCTTGTCAACCTAATAACTTCTGTGCAATGTTTATAATATAGATTTGCACGTGACACTAAATGTATAGATCTTTATTTGGCTTGATCTAAAACAAGCAAACAACAAAATAAGAATTTAAGAACCTGTTGCTTTGGAAATACTGTAAAAATTATTGTAAATTAATATGAAAATAGTACCAGTTTAAGAGGTGTAAATTTTAAAATATAATGCGCAAGACGAACGTCAAGAAAGAGATTTTCGTATTCATTTACTCGAAAAAAGAAATTGTATTCTAGTTTGTCCAACTTAGACTGGTAGGGCTGTATTTCTACATCCTTACGGCGGCTGTTTTTTTTGAAACGTTCACGATCACAAACTTGCTGTGGAAAGCTGAAACATGCTGTATATTTTTTAATTAGCAGTTACCGATCACCTATCAGAATAATTCGCGACCACGCCTATAGCAGATATTAACCTGGCATTTGCAGCGCAATCATCACTTTTTAAGGTTTCAGTGCAATAATGAACTTGATCAATGGATTAAAAATCATAAGCGACTGCGCTTTTCAAAGATAACGAACATCTTGGAAAAAGATTTGTTAAGACGTAAAAAGACAGCAAAAAATCCATTCGATAAAATGACATAACCAAATTCAAGAAAATATTTTGCAGTGTTACTGCACTGCTTCGAAGTGGTGGGTATCAAAAATTTACACTTTCTTATTAATTATTAAGTACGCCTTTTAGTGGCTAGATTCCAATGAAATTATATTGACGGCATACTTAACTAAAGGGATTTACTGATATTGACAGATATGTGTGGGTGATTGAACCATAAGTGCGTGTCAAGGACCTAAACTTAATTGAAATGGAGCTGTACTTACCTCAGTTGTACAAATAAAAGACTGCCATGAATCGAAAACTGAGCGCCCAGCCCGATGTTGTTGTTCAAATCGGTTTTAGAGAAGTATGGTGTCACATCGAATGGTTCAGTGGACAAACCACTAATTTTTCATAAGGTTTGAGTCTATTGGTAATCGACACGAACACGAAATTCAGCTTTCGAATTGAACTGCCTTGAGTAGTCGTCGACGGTGGTCGAGCATATCAAAAGCATATCACGAATAGATCGGATCATGCGTATTGACACGTCAAGGACACAACTGATTGATATTATTTAAAAAAAAAAACGGGCTGAGAAAAAAAAACCTTGTCGCTCAATCTTTACGCATCAGAGAGAGCTTACAAAGCGTAAATAATTGATTCAACAAACAAGAATTATATTTAACGATATTCTTTAACTATTATTACTCTCCCTCCATAACCGTATACTTTTCCATTAAACAAAATTCTCATTATAAAAAAGATACTTTTACGAAAACGATTTCCTTCCTAATTATATCGTTTTGACAACAATTTGATTTTGTTAAACGATTATTTTAAAAAAAATTCTGGTATTCGAGTATTTTTTATAATAAGAAAAAATAATCAATATTTCGATCAATATAATTAACTGTGTATTAATAAAAAAAAATGAGCCCATAAACCAAGTCGTTTATAACAATTGAAAGCGCGTGTCTGCGGAACATTGCCCAGTAATCAACTGGATGGATTTTTTCAATACATACACATACAGTTAAGGCACGTTTGTAAAGCTTTATTGCATTGATGTCAAATAGTATATGCCACAGATAAAACTAACCGCGAATATTTTTTCGTTTAGAAAATGAAAATTCGTGACAACATGAGAATATTTACGAAAAATGAATTTTTTTAGTGAGAGTTGCTACGACACAACTATACCATCGGCAAGAATGTGCGACACTTTCTCCATTTGAAAGTAGCTTCAAAGAATACGAAATTTCTTCGCAATCAGAACTCTGTGACTCACATAAGAAATATGGAACTGATGTTTAGCTTCGGTAGAGCTGACCTTTATCCGTCACTAACTTTTATATACATTTTCCGGAAAATACGAAATGTATCTTTTATTTCATTTACAATTCTCTACCAATCTATAAAAAATCCTTTGGCTTGCTAGGGAACGCTAATGCAGGTTTTCTCCTCCTTAAAATTAATAACTTTCTAATTAGAGAATAAAATGACTTCTTTCCTGTATTTTATCTATTAATTCTTAATACAGCAAAATTGTTTTATTCAAATATATGATATTACAAGAAGAAGTCTTTCAATCGTTAACAATAATATTTTTAAAAAAAAGGATAACGATATTGCAAAGGTATTAGCTTAACGATAATGAAAACTTCTTAAGCGAAATGATTAAAATCGCGTCTTGACGATCAAATACTATTTATAGATTAATTTTATTTTTTACTGATTGAAGGGAAGAAGTATATATTCGCGTAGGTATGGTATAATAGTTACATCGTTGAGAGATTTCGTATGAATTCAATAAAAAGATAGAGAAAGAGACAGAGAGGGACGTATTCCTTAAAAAGTGATGACAACCCAAATCAATGCATATTTTAGTTAAAGTTCTTTCTTTTAATTAATACTATTCAGTTGTGGTGCGTGTAGTAGTAAGCTATTATGGCCTAATAAAAAATTGTCAAGTGTTTCGAGTTACGCAAACCTTCTGATTTGCAGGATTGACTTATAAGGATATTTTATTTGCTAAACTAAACAGGTTTATTTCCTTTTTAATTTGTGTCCTATACCAATTGTGGTACGAGGGTGTATTAAGTTTGTGTGAATGTATACAACACCAAGAAGGATTTGAGATAACCTCGCTTTTACTATACTGATCAAATCAAAGTCACTTTCTAAATTGGCTTAATCTTGTCTTTCCATCTGCCCGTCTTGTTTTCTTGTGTTCAATCTACAAATGAATGCTTCAATTGCCAAATCTATTAACTCCATTTTTGGAATTTTATTAAATTTTAATTTCAAAGCACTTCGTTAGCTCCTAACTGTACATATTCAAAACAAATTTCTCTAATAATAAGTATTAACACCACTAAATGGCAAAATCGTTTTAGCCATTGAATAATAAATAATTTATAATAAATAATTTATCATTTTTCTCAACTTCTTGTTTTGTGGAGTTAATCGATTTGGCAATTGAAGCATCCAAATCGCAATATTCATGTTTTGGTCCAAGAACGAACGTATGAAACGTCATTTTATGAATACCTATATCGGCGGTTATGGTGGCTTGCGGTTTACAATAGTGTTTTTTCTTTGTTTCATATGAAAAAAAAACGTTACTATTAATAGGGTTTAACATCACTGTATACCAAAACCGAGATGTTTTTCAATGTTTCGTTGTTTATTCCATGAGCAACTATGAAGAGACTCACGAGGATGTTCGTTCATAAATACGTTTATTTCGGATGCCGAGGAAATTTGGGCAGCAGGACTTGAAGCTAAATAGCCTGGTAGTTGCATGGCCGTTGCGTTGTCGAATGGCGGTATTTTGTGTAGGACAAACCTTTAGTTCTTGCTAAACCTCGCTTTAACTTATTTAGTATTACGGAGGTAAAATTTCTAGATTTATTATTTTGGTTTCATTTATTTGGATCAAACCAGTAAGAACATTGTAGTGTGGCAACCCTGCCGTTAGATACCCCACAGCGCTTCGTCTAGCACAGTTATTCGATCGATTTAGTGATAATACACAAAAAATTACACATAATTTTGATGCAAAGGCATACTTTCAATGAAATTCTGCTTAGTAAAGTATGCCCAAAACATCACATGACGTGATCCAAATTTACCATTTCGTGATAACCGCTACATATGTTAAAGTCTGAAAAATTGACCTACATGATCCAAATTCTTTACCATTCATTTTTGTACTGAATTCCTACTATGGACTAACTTTCATCGTATAATACTGAAAATTGAATCTTTCTCTGGGGAAGTTACTATTCATGAGAAATCTTATATGGACTGGGATCCAAGAAATAGACCCGTGTGTTTCAAATGTGGTTCACAGTTAAGCCTTTTTGGCATATAAAGCTTTGCATCCTAATGAGCATCCTTATATGCAGTGGTATCCGAAAAAGTAGACGTGCATGGTTCAAATCTGGTAAGATTGAAGATTGTCAGTTTACTATTATGAATCAATTTTCACTATGAAATATTAATTAGAGCTCTTTAGAGAGAGAAATTAGAGCTCTTTATCATATAAAGATTCAGTTTTCGTTTCAATTTAGAATGTCGAAGCATTATTACTGAGAGGTTTTTTCGAAAAATGAAATTTTTTTTCATGAGTTTTTTCAGGGAGTTTTCAAAATAGAGTGTGACATGTGGGGCTCGGAAAAGTGGACCGATGTAAACATTTTTAATACCTTTCGTCATTGGGTCATTGCACGTCAATGTACCAGATTTCATCAAAATATTTAAAAAATTGCAACCTGCAGGTTGTACACAAGAATACCTGCATAGACATCAAACCGGCATCAAGGGGCCAAATAAGGTTACATCGATGCAAAAACTGATTCTGATTCGATCAGATAATAAAAGACGGGTCTATCTTAAGTTCTTCTGGGTGTCATATTCACCTGGACAAACTTAATCCACTTTGTACTATCAGCGGTGTAGTATATAAATATAAGCTATGAGTTTATTTGGTGTAAAACAGCGGGATGTTGCACATTTCTGAATCTTATATCGTATTAGGTCAAATAGATAATATTCAGGTAAAATGGAAATGTTCAAATTATTAATAATGTTTGTTTAGAACAATATAATGCTAGCTGAAACAATTCTAAGAAAATTTTTGGAAGTGGACACAACTATTTGCCAAATTATTATGAATATTACGAGAAAATACGCGATATAAATACAATACTACTATATAAAAATAAAGGCAATTATTAGAAAATATCTTAAGACGACACCATCAACACATGGATGCCGGGAATCCAGCGTTATGTTGCTAACGGATCTCTTCAAGCAATAACTGAAACTTGAAACTTGAAAATATATATACATCCATCCCCCGTTCCAAACGCTACTTGTCAAACACGATTTGGATCTACCAAGGTACGAAATTCGCGAGTTTCGATGCAATACGATTTCAAAAAATCGAATACATATTCCTCTGGGTTTTTTTTCAATGCATTTTTATTTTATCGTTAATATGAGAAATTTTGATAAAATTTTATAATAGAAAAAAAAAAAATATATATAAATAGACGGGGTATTATCTTTGGTGAAAATTAATTTTATGCATCGTCATAATTATTTTTTGAATACATTTTTACTTTTTATATTTTATCATAATGTTGAAATATATATATTTTTTTTTATAAAAATTATTATTATTGTTATAATTTTAAACTAAGAAATAAATTCTTGGCTAAAAAGAAAAAAGACATTGAGCACTAGCAACACAGATTATGGGTTCTATTTTAGAAAAGAACGTTATATATTAAGCCTAATAGTTTGCTCCAAATGCAATAATTCTAATAAAGGAAAAGTTAAGGCAGCCACAGAGAATGTGCTTTATAGTGAGAATTTGTTCACAATTGCAGATTGGGGAGAAGGTTTGTTTAATATCCATTGTTGCAATTGTATGACCAAAGCGTATTTTTGAAAATGTTTTGATCTTGATTTTCTCATTGTTTGTTGGATATAAAGATGGAATTAATAGAGAGTTAATAGAAGAGTAGTGTTGACGGTAGTATTGTAGATTTTCTTCCATAATTTTCTCTTTAACTTTTCTTCTAATGTATCTTTCAAGGGCCAATTTTTCTATGACATCATACATAACTAGAGGTGCTGAAAAGCATATTTCGCCGCTCTATCAGAGTGCTCATTTTCCTATAAACCGATACGCCGCATGTTGTAATGATATTCCTTAATTTATTGATTCCATTTCGAGGTCGAAGTATTCCGAATAGCTTTCAACACAGACAAACTATCAGTAACAATGACAGTTTTGAGTTTATCTTTATGAGAAGGTTTCGTAGCGTAAAGGACAGCTTTGGCTTCGGTCGTGAAAGTTTAAGCACTTTCGTGAAATATGTCATTAAGAAAAACATGTCCTAACGCATCTACAACGGCACAAGCAGATGGCAGAACGAAGGATTTAGAGCCACCTGTGTATAAAATATTCCAACTGTTACTCTCCAGTATTTGGGTTTTTTCAGCAATTAAATTCCTGAAGACGTAATTTGGAGTGTCTTCTTCTTGTACATAGATACCGAAATGTTAAGAGGGTAGTCTTTTACAACCCATAGCGGTTTACGAGTACAGTTGGCGGAAAATTTTTAAGGGAATATTCAATTCCTTTGCGATGTACAAACGATAGTCGATTGCGTATGCTGACTTACGAGTTTTTTTGGTAATAATGATCTTTTTCACATCTCCATCGAGAAGAGATTTGTTTCAATTAAGAAGCTTGGAGACGATTTTAGCTTTTAATTTATAAAGTCTATTTTCTAAAGCTGGGAGACCAGTTTCAATTGAGATATTGTTAATGGGAGTCGTCCGAAAAGCGTAGCAACTTGCTGTAAGAGCTTGGTGATAGACCGGTTTAAAGACGTTAATATTGAATTTGCAGCTATTGTCATAAATTATTATCAATCTTGCTTAAAACAAGTATTTTGAATAAGATAAGAAATAGTGTTAAGGTGCGCATGGCTTTTCCAAGCAACGTGTTGTATTAAATTCACCTTTAAATTCCATTTTAAGAATTTTATAACCGAAGACTATGTGTCTTCCAACGATATTTGTTAGAAAATGTGAGCTCGAGAACATTGAGCGTGTATCTGCATTCGACAAATGTGCATTCTCTTGATTAATGTATTGAAATTTTAGCGCCTGACGAGTTTGTCCATGTGGAGATTTCTCGTACAACAGATTCAAGGATGTTGATTGCCTTCGTGCTATCTTTGTCTTTAGTTAAAATCGTCTGAGTAGAGACAATGTTAATTCTCCGTATACGGGAATTTGACTAACTTCATTGAAAGCGATTTGAAAAAACGTCATAAAAAGAGGAGATCCTTGTGGAATGCCATTCATTAAGGTAAAAGAATCAGAGAGATGATTGTTAACTCTTACTTTAAACCGAAGATGCGACATGAATGATTTGATGTAGTTGCAGAATTCGGATCGAACATTCCATGATTTCATGAGCTTTAAAATAACATGAAGACCAATTCTGTTAAATGCTTTTTTGAAATCAATTGAGAGAATTGTTACATGATTCCGTTCAAAAATTGCTTTGGTTGTAAAATAATCAATATGTAAAAAAGCGTCGACGCAGCCTCTACCCCGTTTGAAATCTACCAAGATATAGACTATCTAGACTATGCCATAATTTTTTCCAATACTTTTAAGAGATAAGATAAAAGAGAGATTGGGCGATCATCCGATGCGATGGAGACATTTTTAGACTTTGGAATTGGAACAACTGCCCGCTGTTTCCACATGCAGGGAAAGTGGTCACTCAAAAACACAACATTATATAGGTCCAGCAATTTCTTGTTACTTGAATTCGACAGAGCATTGATCATGTGGTACGAGATGTGATCTAGATCGAATGGCCTCTCCTTCGATTTGGAGAGACAACTTTGAAGTTCTAAGGTACATACACAATTTTCCAGGAACATGGCACACCTGTCGATAGCATTAGAAAAAGAAATTGGAATTATATTATTTTTGATCAAGAGACTGAAGAAGTTGTTGTCAGAGGAGTATTCACACCACACTTTTCCAAAATAATTAGATATCTCATCTAACAGTAACAGAGGAGTTTGAAAGGTGAAGATCGTTTGTGATTGGAAAGTGATCACTGTTATGTAGATCATGAGAAATAGACCAGGAAATCAGAGGAAGAAGTGGCAGAGAGCAACATGTTAAATTAATATGCAAAAAGGTGTGATCAGTTGAAAAATGAGTTGGTCTTACATCATTTAAAATGCAGAGATAGCTTTGAATGAAGGCTTTTTCTAAAAGAGTACCACGACTGTCGTTTGCTGTTGAGCCCCAGATGGTGTTCCAGCTGTGAAAGTCGTCGCATATAATTAAAGGAGGCAAAGTACGGAGAATAAATTATAAAGCTCTTGCTGAGAAATCGACTGCGAACGTGGGATATAGAGCGACAGCACTGTACATTTTTTGTTTAAGATAATTTGTATCACCGTGGCTTGTATGTTTAAACTGAAATCAATGCATTTGTGAGAGATATTGGATTTTATAAAAACACCAGCTCCTTCTTTGGAATATGAATTTTGATCAGCATTCATGAAGTATCCAGTATATGATTTGGGTGGAACAGCATTAAAAGAACTTGTGGGCGCACGTGAATAATTTGAAATTGAAGGTTGATTAAGGGATTGATTGGATTCATTACAACTTTTAATTTGTTGACTAGAGTTGAGAGTTGGTGTTTCTAGGATATTTAGTTTTTTGTTGTTTCGTTTTTTTCAATATTATTTTTAGCGGGTGATAAATCTGGTTTTTCAATATGGTTTTTGGTTGATGATAGAACAAATTTGTCATTTACAGTAGTTGGAGGTAAAGGTTTATTATGCGCGATTTGCGAGGCGACGGCAGCGTAGGTATTACCTTAGTTTATTCTTTGGATTCCAGGATTTATGTCGCGTTAATTGCATCACGCTTCGAGCATGCTATAGTAATTTTCTGTTTTGATTTTTAGAATTTCACGCATTGTTTGTCTAACGCCGAGTGCTGATCATTGGAATTTATACCGCTTTCAGCATATGTGGGAAGATCACAGGTAGCACAAAATAGTGCATTATTGCATCTTTTTGCAGTATGATCCAGGCGTTGGCAGTTTTTGCATCTCATGGGATTTGGAATGTAGAGTTCCACTTTACTCTTATACCAGCCCATATCAACAGTTTGCGGTAACCGATAGCTGTCAAAAGACAATTATTCTTCCTGTAAGGGAGCGAGATTTTTCGTTGTCATTTAATTTAGTCAATTTATAAATTTCAGTTATGTTTTAAACACAGGGGCACGGGACCTTTAAGTGAGTTTGTTGTGTAGTTTAGCATAAACTGGACATAAATTACCAAGTGATTATGCCTTTAAGAGGTTCTCTGCCGCGCGCGGATTACGAGCGAGAACAAGTAAATTACCATCGCGTAAAATCGAATTAGAGTCTATATATGTTGTAATTCATTAGCGATTTTTTTATAGCGAAAGGGCTGATTTGTGAAATTGTTATGCTAGCATCAGTTGAAGACATAACCACATATTTTTTTATCAATCGAAGTGATGTTACCGATTGGCAATACCGGAAAGTCCGAATTTTTAATTTTTTTTCTTTGCGGTGATTTGTCCGCCAATAAATGAAACCTATTTTAGTTTTCATCATCCGGCTCCGAGGCTACAATGTTCTTTTTTTGTCAGTTTATTATTTAGTAATTTAGGAAAAAGAAACCAATCACTAGAAAAATGACTGGGAACTACTGAATAATGGAAAACGTCAATTATCAATTGTTCTCGTTGTAGACACGAGCCAAATACACGAAGAGGCCAGAACAATCAAAAAATCACAGGCGAAAAGAAAACACGCACTACGCAGAACGAATGTTAAAAACATTTAAAATTAACTTACTTTTCTATTTATATGTATGTTTGGAACAAAATTTAAGCTATCGCAATCTTTGACACATTAAGACTTAGTTTCGGTATAATGCATACACTTTGACCTGTGTTTGTATTATATCTATAGTTAAAATATATTATTTTAAATCATATCTTAGCTTAAGCAAATAAATAAAAAAGGTTCGTACAAGATATTTGTTTAAATGGAAAAATGCTTATCATTACGATAAACTGACCTCGACAATCGATTTAGGCCGAATTCTCGATGCCACTTATATCAGTCTACTGTTGATTGCCGCGACTGTCGAGACTACTTGTAGGGAGCTTATTTATCCAATTCTTTCTATGCATGTTTTTAATGAAAATTTCTCCAAATTTTTACTAAGGTCTTGAAAATCAATTAAGGAGTGATGGTTATGTTGATCAAATTTTGCTTTTTTTAACTTCATTTATTTATTACAAATAAGATAAATACAAATGTATAAAATGCTATTGAGATACGTTTCTTTTCGTGCATGTTTATAAATACTCGGCTCTTAGACAAATGTGATGGTCAAATGCGAAGCATTTGCTACAACTTAGTAAGCTTCAGCTTGTGGTTTACACTGTTCGCACGAACATACGTTTTGCAGATAATCAGTTGCTCGCTTCTTTTTTTTTCGTAAAGACGCTGATTAGACATAATAGCCGGGGTTGATTGGTTCCATTTGAATGAAATAAAATAAAACGTCATTGTAATTAACCGCAAATGTAAAGCATGTAACATATATCTTTATGTTATATGTTATAATTTGTTAACTGAACCCCTCATTACGAGGCGTATCATACTATGCGTCTGGGCGATAAAAATCTCACAAGCATATACAATAATGAAAAGCTTTTAAACTTTTCTCATTTACGTGCATTGTAAAATAACTTAATTGCTTTGTGCTTATAAGATTATAAATACGCTTGTTTATGTATACTGAAGGGAGAAGAAGCAATATATATAAATATTTTAGTTTAAATTTAAGAAAAAAACTACTCACAATTAAGAGACTAAGAAACTACTCAAAAAGTTAAGCAGAGCATTTTTTTTGGCAATTTTTTTCAGGGTAGAAGAGAAAATTATAAAATAAAGCTATTCGAGAAAGTTATTAAACATGTTTTTAAGTATTAATGTATTAAAAATTTTAAATATATTAAAATATTAAAAAATAGCATCAGCTGAGTTCATCTCGCGAGGCCGCTTTACTGTGAAAGGCGTCGAGCCTCCGAGGCCGATACGTTTATCGGTGCACATTTGATTTTAAAAAACAAAAATCGTTTACTCTGAATGGCTACCTTTAGTGGGCATTATGCAAAATATTGATTTTTGTGTGGTTGGCGAACGTTCGAATGATCTTATCAGAGAGTTTAACTTTACAGACATTGTCTAGAATTCGAGCGAAAAGAATGAAATTGTCAAGAGAGAAAAAAAAAATGCTGTTAAATTTTGTAGGAGTTTGTTGTAGACATGTTTTTTCACTGCAGCAAATATTTTTTATTCGTCCTCTGGCCCACCTCTCGAAGGCATTATACTTAAAAGGTCTCGGACGGCAAACAAATCGGTAAGAAAATGTGTAATTTAATCTTCTAACTCATAAGAAATACCAAAAATTTTATCCCATTCTCTTTCGCAACAGGGTTGAAAGCTTTAGATCTTGTTCTCAGCCTTCTATCAACTCAAGTTTATATGAAGCTACGTTAACACACTTTTGTGTACAAAAGTTTTTAAGTGAATATAAATATACTTCGAAATTCTTCTATACGGGTACTGGGCAAGTTAGAAATTAACAGGTACAAGAAGTTAAAATGTAATCTCTTAACAAGGAATCAACCGACACATGTTAGACTTTTGTGAGAGCATGAGAAAGAGCGCGGAACTTTAAGGAGAAACTTTAAGGAGAAAGAAATAAGAGAATTTTAATCTGAAAAAAATATACTGTATCTTTCCCCCATTAACAGCTTGATTTGATCAGACAAGTGGCCGCTTGGCAAAGTGTTAAAGCAAAAAGTTAATTGATAAGTATCTAAATAGTCTTGATCTTCACTACAGCTTAGATGGTCATGGGTGACGAAAGTATGTCCAAAACTCTGCGTACGCCTGAACATCGGCGCAATGTGGGCTTTGTCGTGCTTATGTACAGGTGCATCCAGGGTAAATGATCTACAGAGATTAAAAAGATTTGTCTTTTAGGACTACATGGGTTCCTCAACGTCCCGCCCCGCCACTCTTGCTAGAGTTGCCTGCATACCGCACAATAGGCTACCGCGACTCGATGTTTTTTAACTGTACTGCTCGCTTTTGGGACAACCTATTAACAGTGGTCTTTACAAACGTACCTGATGTCTCCGTTTTCAAGTTGAACAAGCATTACTGACTCTCCCCACTTCTCTTTTCTTAATCGCCAACGTACCCGGACAGGAAAAAAATTGAAAAAACAACTGTAATTGCCGTATACAAAAAATTTTAAATACGTGATAATGTAATTGCTTCTTCTTGTCTTGCTCAAAGTAAAAGGTTTTATTTTTTAATCACTGCGAGCATGATTGCAAACTAATGTTGCTTTCCTTATAAATCGAAAATGTTCTCTTCGAAATGTTCTCGCTGATCTAATATATTATAAGTTCTAATGTCTTGCTCATATTATTCAATACCATTAAAACTACAAGCAGATATATATAATATGTTTAGGTCACTTTCTATGTTATTCAGAATTCGAATTTTTTTCTAATCTTCAACACTATATATTATACTGTAGATGCTTGTATATAACAAAATATCAAATTTTAAAAAATGTTGTTTCTTACTTTATGGTTTCTAGTTTATTTGCAAAAGCTGTTAATATATCTTCTTTAATTCTTTTATATTTCATTTTCATCTTCAGATGGCTTAATACATGATAACTTATATGTACCAGTTTTCTTTTTATGATTTTCTTTAATGTTGACCGACAGTTATGGTTATGTGTGTGTTTTAGAGATTATCGTGAGAATATATTCAATTTGCTTCTTAGAATAATGTATCGCAATATTCATACATGATAACTATACAATTTTTTTAAGAACTTCTGTTTGTTATTCTTGGGAATTGTATTGAAGTTCGTTATTCAAGCTTTTGTTTAAAGCATTACACAGCTCAGGTGCAAGTGATTTTCATAATTGAGTAATGCCTTTTTAATGACTTGCAAATGTAATTGCAATTATCTCTTTTGATAATATATGGAGGTTTGTTATATATACATATAAGTACGTATATACAATTAAGTATATATGTGCATGTATTTACGTGTAATATTTTCTCATATTTTTCCCAGCATCTCCTATGTATATGAAATTAAATGAATGCAATAAAGATTGTATAAATTTAAATAATAGTTTTTGTGCTCTCTCCCCAAAAAATAACAATAATTAAGTTGTTTCCTTATTGAAATGAAGGCACAACATGCATTACTCATTCTTCTCGTTACTTCACAAGATGACGTCTGTTTGTGTGTCTAGCACCTGAAAATCATCGCATGTTTTGTCTTTTAAAATTTATATGAGTTAGAAAAAAATAAGCCTTTTTTTGACAAAACTTACACAACCTATTAAACAATGATGGTTCGTATAGCGAGCAAGATATGAGTCGATGACAGTGCTTTTTGTGTGACTATATGCAGTCATGACTTTGAAGCACGAAAAATCTTTAAAATTAAGTAGATTAAGTAGGCCGTACATATTGTAGAAATATCTTATATGCTGATTAAAGTCATTACTCAATAAAATTATTTTTTGTTTTTTCGTATGTAAACCCGCATTAATTAATCCTGATGAAACCTTATCTAATTTACGATCGGTTAATCGTTATTATGAAAAATATTTTATAATTTTTACCCAAAACAAATTCTTGTGATATAACATTTAAGATTAAATATTTTATGACTGTAAAGAAATTTTCCTGTTTTACTTAAACACGATTCCATTAGATTTGTCAAACATATATGACACGCTCATCATAGGAGACGTCATAGAATATATCCTCCATTACTGGGAATAGCAGAATAGATTAGCTATTCTGTCTGTTTATTCAATGAGTTCATGAAAACCTTTTGTTTATGGTGCGCACACAATTAGAGAAAATTTAAGAATTAGAAATCGAACATTTAGTGCTATGTATCTACGAATTTTTCTCATATGGTATTTTGCACCCGTATATATATTACTCTTATGTTTCGAATTTGATAACAGCATACATTTAAATTAAGAGATTGAAAATAAATTTGAATGAAGTTTCACAAGATGGTGCAATTGATGCTCTACGATGTTGGATAACGCTCTGATAACCTTTCGTTAAATTACTGTACGGCATTACGTCAAAGTATATATGATGCTACTTTCAAGCAACGACCAACTCACAGACTGTCCTAGCAGCACTTCCACATTTTTGACGATGCTAAAAATTGCCTCTTTTCTCGGACACAGAATTCATATTTTGCCTGAAACATGAGAAAGGCAGAGAAAGATAAAGAGCAATATAAAATATTTTAAATGATGAGTATGCAATAATTTCTCAATTTTTATGGCATAATATTCCAATAGAAGGTTTTAATGTATAGAAATACATGTCCGACATACACACACACACAAACGCATATATAAATACGTATACATATTTGACAAGCTATATATATGGACTATAGAATAAGTTTCCGTTAATCCTAGTCAACGATATTTCAAAACAGATTTCGTTACTTCATTCACAAAATTGTAAGTTTTGTAAAAAAACAAGTTTACAATAAAAGACCTTTGATTTGAGTCGTAACTGAGTAAAACTTCAAATGCATTTTAAGTCACGAACAATGCACAGATTGATTGTTTTCAGTATACGAAATAAAACTTTTGATCAAAGTCAACTTTTATTAGTACTGTGGTATTTTAGAAAGTGTTCAGAAATTTGTTCACAATCATTTGCTTATAAAAAATATATCTACTCGTCGAAAACTGATGCTCGAAAATCAGCACAAAAGTATAGTGTAAAAACCTGACCTTCATGTTAATTTTTCTTGCTTTTGCTCTAACTTAATTAAGTTTCATAATCAAAGTGATGACGATCGAAAGATTCGATTACAATTGCCTATCTCTTAATATTTTCACCACGTATGTTATCGTGTGTCGTTACGTTAACTTGTAAGCATTAGCGTGGCGTGATACGCTTCGAATAAATTGTATTGCCGATGCTATGTGTTTTGCATACTCTACGAGTGCTAAATGCTTAGATACGTTATTCACAACAGCATATTTCCATACCAACCGGACTTTTACTACTATCAAATTAGGTTTGGTGAAAAGACTAGGGATTCATAAAACATCCGATTCGAGCTTTTATAAGATTTATAAGCTCTTCTTAGTTAAACTATAATCCCATAATGAATAAATCATGAAAGTATCTCGGTCGAAAGACCGACTCGAAATTTCGACTCGAAAAGTCAACATTAAACGCATACTTATAGGATATAGACTTGGGTTAGTGTTTTCGATTAATTGAATTCTCATCAAACGTTATGTATATAAGAAATGCAAAACTTAACTTTAATTTTTCTCACTGGCAAACTTTTATCACACTTTTATCAAACTTTTCGCATAAAATTAACATTTAGAAAATCCTAGCTTATGTTAATTAATTAAACGACAAACTTGTCGTATTGAAATGAAAAAAAAGGAAAAATATCCGAAAAGAAATGAATACCGGGAAGCTGAGTGAAACAAAATATTTGCATATCTTATGAAAAAATTCAACGAAATATTATATATCTGGGTCATTTTCATATTTAGTATACGTACATGCGTTTGTTTCTCTACGAAAATTTGTAAATATATTAGGGGGACCCATAACTAACCAATTATTTTCGCAAGATACCATTTCTCATTAGTCCTGCGACAACCAGACAAATGTAAGCATACTTTTTTTTGGTGTTATTCTTCAACCAGTTTGTTAGTAATTTATTTCCAACAATATAAATTTTTTTTGTAGCCCTGTAATAAAATGGCGGACTTTGTACCTTCTGAGAGCCATATTCGTAATTGTGTACTTTTCCATTTTAACACCGGTTTAAGTGCCACGGAAACAACAAGTAAAATTTGCGATATATATGGAGATGTGTTGAAGGTCAACAAGTGTCAACGTTGGTTCAGAAGATTTGCTGCAAGTGATTATGACCTGTCAGATAAGCATCGAACTGGACGCTCAGGTTAATTCGATAACGACGCCTTAAAATCTCTCCGATCCAAGGTTATCTATACAGGAACTATCAAGAAGCCTTGGGTCTACCTGGTCCACCGTACAAAGGCATTTAAAAAAAATTGGCAAGGTACATACACTGGGTAAATGGATTCCACACCTGTTGTCTGAGGACTATAAAGATCTTCGGCGAACAATTTATAATTCCATGCTCACCAGACTAAGCAGAGATCCTTTTTTGTCTAGGATCGTAACTGGAGATGAAAAATGGATCCTTTATGATAACATAATGCGATCGAAACAATGGTTGTCTGCAAACGGGAGATCTCTTCCAACCCCTAAACCAACCCTATCCCTGAGGAAGGTGTTATTGTGTATTTGGTGGGATTGTTCCTGTATAGTGCATTACGAATTATTGAAACTTGGGGAGACAGTCACTGCTGACCTGTATTGTCAACAATTACAACGGTTACAGTCCGCACTTATAGAAAAAAGACCAGCTTTAGTAAACAGAAAAGGTGTGATACTCCAACAAGATAATGCCCGTCCTCATGCAGCGAAGATTAATCAAGAGAAAATTAAGCAGTTAAGCTGGGAACTTCTATCGCACCCGCCATACTCTCCAGACCTAGCACTGTCGGACTACCATCTATTCAGATCACTGGAGCATTCGTTACGAAATAAAAATTTGGATTTCTTATCCGATGTCCAAACGCCCCTTGAGTTATATTTTAAGTCACGCCCACCCCACTTTTTCGAGAGGGGGGTTGAACTTTTGCAGGAACGATGGCAACAAGTCATCGCAAACGACGGTGATTACATAAACGATTAAAAACTAAAAATGTCATTTCAAAAAAACATTTTGTCTATGAATGCAAAATAATTGATTAGTTATGGGTCCCCCTAATACATATCCAGTAAATTAGCTTTGCTTTTTAATATTATTGTTTTTGTTATTGTTATTGGTATTGTTACTATAGCCTACAACCGTTGTCAAGATCTCAATTTATATAATTTACTCGTCAACTAAACTAACGGTTAATAAGTCTTCGCTCCATCAACCACGTTTTATTAATTTCGATTGTAACTTCTGTAATAAGCCAAGATAGAGGCGAAAAAATGAGAAATTTTTTATATTCATAGTAAGCAAAAAATTGAAAAAAAAGAGAGAAGATGCAAAAGAGGAACAATTTTTGACGAATTACAAGATATTTTATAACATATTTCCACCTGTCGCTCTCTTTTTAATTAAAGCCACTAATTCTTTTTCCCCACTCATCTCAAGTTGAGCCATTATTTTAATTACTCATCCGCCTACACAACTTCCAATTTAAAAGCGAAAGAAAGAAATTTCACATGAACATAGTTTTTGGTTTGAATTGATGATATTGCATGAATGACTGACTGACTATAGAGAAAAAAAGAAAAACAGTGCACTAAACACAATGCAATAAATGCATTTTTAATTGAATTGCATTTTTGTTAAGTTGCAGTTGTTACATGTTTTTTTTTCCTTTTTTTTTGTTTATTGTTTGTTTTTCTGCTGTGCTGTGCTGCTATTATAAATAATACATCTTTTCTTGTGACATGCACGCTGGAAAACTATCACTAAACTGGCAAAAAAATGAACTAAAGTTAAATCGAATAATTTAAATAAACATGAAGTAAAAGTGAAAAGCAATTTTGGCAGGTACTTTAAAACGTGAAAAAGAAAAAACGAAAAGCAAAAATTTAACGACGCAGTAGCAGGGAAATATCAAATCCGTTATTTTCCAAACCATGGTATTTGCAACGGCTTGTAATGACTTCACACAAACCCAAGTCTCGGTGCAACTTAGCCAATCTACACACACACACGCTTGTTAGTAATAACAATGCAGGACTTAATACATAGGTGTTCTTTTATGATTACATATTAAGTAAAAAATTACATAATTAGAGAGGAACACAAATGCTAATAAAAAGGCTTCGTTTAGTTCGTTTTTTTCCAATATTAAGTTAATATTTAAAATCTAAATTTGAAAATTGTAAAACTTCGCTTGATGCGTCTGAAATGTTTATTTCCTTTTCTTCGTTTCTTATTTTCTTTTGAAAGTTTTCCTATGTTGAAAAAGTTTCGTTTCGAAGAAGGTTGAGAAAAGAATAGAATTGGGCACACCGAGTTACATCTTATTTTCTCTTATCTGAAAGAAATTTAAGCGATTGATGGTGCGAAAAAAAATGCGCAGAACGATTTCGAGTAAATATATACGCTTTAGGTGATTTCCTCTTTCACTTAGCGAAAATAAGAAAAAGTACAAAACGGAAAAAGTGGATTTATTTGTACCAATAACAGAGAGAGGAAAAAAAATAAAAGAGAACAGAAACAAAAAGCTGCCTTCTATTGTTGCACTACGTTTGCTAAGTCGATTCTTTTATCAGCTGTTGCTAGCGGATCCATTCAATTTTTCTAATTTTCCACACAAAAGAGTTGTTCCGAAATCTGCTAGTAGCTAGTAGTTGCTCATTTCAATAGGAAGTATTTTCGTTCTCTTTCTTCTTATATATCCTCGTTTCATTAATCGTAGAACATTATGATAGGGGAACGTTATTATTAATTACGTGAGCAATGCGTACCGCGACCTAGAAGGTCTATTGTACACGCCTATTCCCTAGCCCTCCAGTTTTAGGATTTTTATGAATTTCGCCACCTCTTTTGGATCGGAGTACCATGCCGTGTCCGGCTAGCCAAATACTTGGTTTCTGATTCTGCAGATGGTCTCACGTTCACATAGAATATGATGGGACATTTCACTCGTGCCTTGGCATAATCTGCGTGAATCGGTATTAAACACACCCATATTTTTCAGATGGTGCCCGACCGAATTATAACCCATGTAGAAGCCGGTGACTAAACGTAGGTCGCTTCTCCTTAGTTCCAGTAGTCTGTATGCCATACATTTATGATTTTTTTGCTTGCTATTACCCCGCATATTGCTTTCATCGGCGATCCGCTTTATTCTGCTCATTGCGAAACAAGCTTGTTAATGTCGCTTCTTGGTCACAGAACGGTTCAGGGCCTACCACGGACCATCCGGCTACCCTATTAGCTAGACAGGCAGCCCTTTCGTTGCCCTCAACATCCGAATATTCAGGCAGCCAACTTATGTGCACATCATTGTGCCTGCCTAGCTCATTCAGTGTTTGAAAGCACGCCAACATCAGCCTGGATGTTCTCATTCGCCCTCTTCGTGACTTTAAGGCGGCTTGGCTGTCGGAGTATATGCAGATCCGCTCTCTCCTGCACAGCCCTTTTAAGCATTCAGATGCACTTGCGGTGATTGCGTAGACTGCTTGGAATATGGACGGACTATGTTCTATTGGTACAGCCTTCTGGAAACTCGGTCCAAAAACCCCACCCCGAGCTTTGCTATTTCCCAATTTTGAACCGTCGATGTATCATTTCTTTGATTCCACCCCGGGTTCAAAAACTTGCTCGTCCCAACTCGTTGTCGGCGGTATGGTCATCTCGAATCGGTCAGGCTCTACTAGCTTTACAGCATAGTGGTCCGATATTTTGACAAGAGAATCGTCCAGGAAGTTTTTCAATACGTCTAGACGTTGCCGGAGATTACCTGGTTTTAATCTGTCGAAATTCAACGGTCAAATGTGAGATGTCCAGCAGCACCTCTAGGTCATTTAAGGTGCAGGACCTCAGCGCCCACGTAATGCCAATGCATGCAAAATGTTGGATTTTATTTAATATCCTCGCCACCGTTTTTGCTTCACCTTAGGCCGCTAGGCCAAAGTTGCGTAGTTTAACATGGGGAGAATTATGATGATATAAGACCAGTAGATCATTTTTGGGCTTATATTCCATGTTCTATCGTACAATCGTCGGTAGCCAAAGAGTGCTCTGGTCGCCTTTTCCTTTTGCCGTCTTAAATGAGGAGAGAGCACGCCCCCTTAGGGCGCCCCTCTATTTACCATGATTTGGATTATTTTTATTTTCCAAGGATCTTTCTATAGCCGCGTATGATGTGTTATCAAAGGCCTTCTGCAACTTGATGAAGGCAACGAGAGCCAAGTGCTTGGCTTCTGTCGTCACCTTGATGATACTGGTCAGCACCGTCGGGGTAGATTTGCCGCTTTGATAGGCAAACTGGCACTTGTGTAAGGGCTTTATTCGCACGTAGGCTCCCGTAATGAAGTTGTTTATAGTTTTCTCCATAGTTTCCAGAAGAAAGGAACTCAAGCAGATGGGTCTATATGCTTTTGGGGAAGTGCTTATTTTTGCGCCCTTCTTTCAGTATAAAGACCAGTTATGTGGTACGGAACCCGTTAGAAAGCTAGCCTTTTACATTCTAGGAAGTTGTGGGACGAAAGTTTCTGCGCCCTGTTGGATTAAACACGGCCTTATCCTATCTGGTCCCGGCGATATGTATGGACTGAAAGTTAATGCGGCCCATTGCACTCATTCCGCACAGAAGATTTTGGTAACGGGACTACGGTCCCTAGAATTCGGCAAGTGTCTTTCTCTCGTACACGCCAGGTCGCTTAGTTTCGCATCCCACAGGCATCTTAGAAAGTGGGTCTACATCAGCAGGCGACCAGTATCTTTGGGACTTTCTGTGTAGTCTCGGCAAGGCTTCTTTAGAGTGTATATTCGTGTAGTCTTTAACTAAGGCTTTTTGGAGCCGCACTGCCTCCGGGAGACTTTATATCTTAGCAGTGGTGCTGTAGTGAGGACTTTCTTGTACTTAGCCCAATTACCGGACTTTTTAGCTCTGCTGAACAATTTCCTGGCCTGGGATCGGAGCTATTGAAGTCTCTGCTTCCACCAATACACTTCCCTCATGGAATTTTTGGTCTTTAGAGGGCAGCTTTTTTGGTACCCCTCTAGTAAATTTGAACCAAGCGTCTGCGTTTCAGGTTCAATGGCCTGCGCAGTGTTGAGAAGGTGCGGAACCGTGTTTCTGTTTTCCGAACACGGAAAGCGAAACCCTACCCAATTCGTACGTTTGGGATCTCTGTAGGTTTGGCAAGATCCTCCACCGGCCAAAATTTCGAATCGGATGTGTTGATGGTCCGACGATGAGCCCTCGCTTGATAGATGCCACCCTGGGATAGAGAAACGTAGGTAGGAACTGCTGCCAGTAAGGTCTAACATTCACTACCTCGGCTTAGAATAATAACTTTATTTTCTAAAAAGTATTCAAGAAGCCGTTGACATCTTAAATTGTCATTCGAGCTGCCCCAAGCTCTGTGGTGGGTTTTGACATCACAGCTGACCAGCAAGTTCAGCCTGCGGGGCTTGCTGTAGCGGACAATGCTCCGTACCTCAGCTGGGGATGTCTCTCTCTCGCCTGGTAGAGAGGCGGAGGCTACCACCGGTGAGGGATTTCTTTCGGGGAAAGGAATCACATTCCAAACCGCCATTAAATCCCCCAATATAATGAAAGAGAAAAGAAGGTTTTATTGTTTCCCATAAGCATGGCGGCGTTGGGCCGCCCAAGCTGAGTGTTATAAACCAACTTACTTTTCTTGCTGCGCAGGCCAGCCTTGCATAGCGACCGCATTTATCCAGGGCTCCTGAAGGAGGGCTACGTCGATACCCTCATTTGTGAATCTCCTGCTAAGAACAGAAGAGGCGGACTTAGCATGGTGGATGTTCACTTGAATGCACCTGACGTATCTATTTCTTCTGCTTAGGGTGCTCAAATGCAAACTTAGAGGTATGTCCCTTGATTTTCGTGCGCCTGTAGGAAGTACGGAGTATAGCTTGCTCCACAGTCAATTCGCCTTTATTGGCCTGTGCCTAGGTGCAGGAGGTCTCTGGATTTTCGAGGCCGTAGAGCGCCCGGGCGTTCCTTAAAGTTTTATCTGGTCCCTGATGGCGCACCATCTTTCAGGTTGTTAGCCGAAATCCTTGTTGGCGGTGCCGCACCGGGCTTCTTCTCAGCTCTGCGCTCTCCTGTAGTCGTTTTTGTTGACAAGGCCGTTACCGCTTCCCGGACAGAGCCCGATAGGTCTTCCCCATCGTCCGTGTCGGCGTTCAAGCCTTTCCATGTTTCTGCGCTCTTACCGCTAGGTCTCGGTGAAATTCAGCCGGCACCATGGCTGGCGGCAGTCTAATTTTTTTCAACGCTGCTGCCGTAGATTTGTCTACTGCCAGAGTTGTGATTCATTTAGTGTGTCTCTGGAGTACCTTCGAAAACTCAGTATTTAATCCTCTGTTCTGGCCCTCCAGAAGCTTCAAGATGTCTGTCGGGGCGACGTTTTCACCTTCGGGGAAATAACCGCCGACTACATGAGGTCGAGGTCACTCTTCCTCAGCTACGACTTCAAGCCCTCCCATGTTTTTATTGCTGGCACGGTCGTCTTCAGTTATGACGCCGTCGTTTTTCCCTTACAGGTAAGTACGAGTTAACCAGGACGGAAGGTGCAGCCAGCAAACTTTTTCACGCTTGACTTTTGCTGGCTGCGGATTTTATCCAGGCGTGCACTTTGTATGGCCCTCAGTTGGTCGTCTCTCCGTGACGTCTTGGGGTAGTCGACTGGGAATGTTCCTATGCTGGTCAATTCTGCCACCTCTTCGTTACGGATGCTTGGTCCACGGTATTGTTTACAGATCCACTAGAGGTTTTTGCAGTCCCAGTCGATGGGCGTTCAGACGGATTGCGGATTTGCCACATGAGAGGCTGCACGTGCCGTCATTTCGCCCCTGCGTCGTTCCTCGAAGGTCGTGTCACCTTTGATCAGAGCTTGAAGACGGCGGCGTGCGGCTTCCTTGCTTTCTTCCTCTTTTCTTTCAGGAATTCCTACAGAGGCTCCCTCAGGAGGTTCACCTCCCTCCTTTAGTCCCTTCTGTGCTCACCAAAGTGACTCGGGCTGAGAGCCCAGGCGAATGTCTTCGTCCTCGGTGGGATTTGGTTTTATTACTTTTATAATGGTTCCTTTCTCCATAAATGTCTGAAAAGATTAGGGAAAGTGGTCAGTCGAGACAAAGCGATTTTTCTTCTCCAGTGTTTGCCAAGTATCTGGAGCACCCTGTTCAAAGACACAATCACGTAGTCGCTAAGCTTAATACGTCTAACACTCGGGATTACGGGTTTTATCGGGTTTTCCACTCTTGATCCGTGATGTTCTGTTAAAAAAGCAATGGCACCTCGGAAAGGGTGCTGCGCAAGACGGCCTGGATTGATGTTAGGTTCGTGCAAAGCCCTAAGGCAGATGTATTTGTCCTTGGACCGATTTGGCCCATTTTCAATACCAATACCTGCGTGCAAGAACTTCCTACGTTTCTGTAGTCGATAGATTCATTTTTACGGCCAGGAGAATGTTTAGAACAGACATTACGCAGACAGACAAACAGACAAACAGACATGCTTAAATCGATTTAGAATTTGATGCTGATTAACCCATTTTGTGGGGTCGCTGATGCTTTCTTCTGGACGTTGCAAACGTTTTGGCAAAATGAATATACCCCTCATCCTTCGATTATCGGTACAAAAAAATCACTTTATCTACTATATATCTATAAAACTATATAGAGAATTTTAGAAATATTGGTATTGATTATGTAAATGGCGAGTGCTTGAAGTGAAAAATTCACTTTTGACAAAAAAGAGTAATCTTTTATTAAAAAAAATGTGTAAGTTAACCTATTGAAAAATACTATATAAAAAATGAAAATTAGTTGTGTGTGATTCGAGAAGCATAAAACTGCATTCCCAAAACTCCCCCAATATTCTTTTTCCATTTGTTTCCTCGGCGGTTTTTCGCTCGAATGTTTTTCTTTCGATGCATCTGTCAAAGACAGAATCGCACGTTTTACACTTTATATGTTGCAAAATGATGAAACAAAACGACAAATATATAATCTTATAGCAAAGTCTATAAGAAACTTCAAAAATTTTATCCAAACTTTTAATTTTTTAGTAGAAGTAATGAAAACTTCGGAAGAATTCTCAGCCCAATATATATTTGAAGGATAACTTAATCAAGCTATCTAAAGCGGAAATTTGTGATTTGTTTAGGCGAATTTTTCAAGTCCTTTTGACGTGCTTGTTACCTAAGATCTCTGAGTCATTTGAATAACTATGGGATGACTTTCAGTAATTCTGCTTTCCTACGCTATTTAAAAAAAGAAGGATTAAAATATCAAAATATTCAAGGCTAATTTGTTTTTGCCTGAGTGGCCAAATAGAAAAGGGACCTCGATATACAACTAAAGAATAGTAGATTCAAATCTCAAGTACGGTAGGGTTTACAATAATAGAGAAGTACATTTATCTATCGGAAGTAATAATGAACGAATATAAGTTTAAGCAACTGTCTACATATATATATAGATGTATATATAGATATATATAGCTACTATAAAATATGGTTAACTGCATTGACGCCCGTGAACCCGTAAACATTGCAGTTAGCAATCGGAAATTTAATCTCATTGGGTAGGTGTTAGTTTTTTCAAGATTATGGCTTACTTGTCAAAAAGCTCAATTAATACCGCCATAACCTGATCCGACTCAAAAAGAGGCTGTGGGATTTAATACTTTCCCGCTTATTGTGAACGTTTAATCTATTGATTTGTAGGGCCGATCGTAAGAATAACTTTTCTAAAATCGCAGTCTTATTTAAGACTTGTGAACAATTTCCGCTCCTCGAAGACGAATACCATATTAAGTCAATTTATATTCTATGGACTAGAGAATAATATAATGTTCGCCCAAAAAAAAAAAGTAAGTGCAGTCTGCGTTATGTCAACATTTGTATATGAAAATATCTGTACCTCATAAATAAATTTATTGCGGTAGTCCAGATACTAAGTTGATTTATTTGCTATTGTCGTATGGTAAATGCTGGTCAGAGAGGCAATAAGTTAACGATTTAAAGAAACTTTTAGTACCATGTTATTCTACTTATTTCTTTCCACACTTTCCGTGCAATACTATACTTGTGTTAAGTAATACAAATAATACTCTGTTATATTCAAATTTGTGAAAATGTTCCCGTCATAGAGTAACTCAACTAAATCTAGCAAAATATTTTAGTAAAATTTGATTTTGGTTAACAAAATGTAAGGAAGACAGCCTTTCTCTTTCTCGGTTAACTAAAACGCGATACGAGAGATGAAAGAAAATATCTATTTACTGAATTTTCAATAACGTTGTTATGCAAATTGGTTGCATAGGTAAAATGGAAATTCTTCTTTAGCTGTAACTTAAAAAGGTATGGGAGAGTCTTCAGTTTATGGCGTCGTTGTTTGACATGCATTGCTTTTCCTTCTTCTTTCTATAAATGATTTACATTAAAAGAATTGCACATTCTTCTCTCTGTTGCTTATGCAAAACTTACAAGATGATCGTAATTAATTTGCGTTATTAATTAAGACATCATCATCATCATGATCTTTTTAATTATCATTATCAGCATACGTGTAATGTTGATGCCTTCACATTCTATGCCTTTGTGCGAACAAGTTGTAACGCAATGTGGTTTTCATTTTAATTAATGAAATTGTTGTTTAACGTCTGACTGTTGGTTGTCGGGTTTTCCCGGCAATTATGCAGTGTACACAATGCAAATAGTATAAAGTAAGTATTGTGTATCGACAAAATTGAATTTATATATGAAACAATTATGATCAGAATGTACATTGACTTTAAATACGAATACAATTTCATTCCAAAATGTAAATTATAAACTGTGTGTAGGTCGTTGATGTTCAATAGGAACTCATAGCAATACTTCAAAACAATTCTTTTCATTTATGACCTCAAATCTTTGACAATCATTCATAAAAAAATGTACTCTCGATTAAGAAGTTTAGTTAAGCATGTGTTATTATTAGTGTAATAATTACGGGCAATTGCACTCATATTGGACGGTTGTAGTCTTGCAATGGTTGTACCACAGTTTTAAAGACTGGAAGTTTTAACTGTAAACAAAGCTAAACCTTATCCATTTCAATGCAAAGCAATATATTCGATAAAATTTCCGTAAATAAAGCTTTTTCGCCTTATATACCGTGATCTATCTGCCGGTTTTGTTTTGTTAGAAATGCAAGTGATTTCAACAGTAGCTGAAAAATATTTATTTGAGTGTGTTATTTGTGCTAAGTGGTAATAATAACTAAAGCAGAAACAAATCCACAATAGTAAGAGTTAAGCACTGAATTTCATTATCTTTTAGGCATTTATGTTCATATTATTGCTTGCGGTGAAGAAATTAGCCAAATTGTAAATGTGGTATTTTCTGCACATTTTCTATATATAACTACGTTAGTCTAAGGACTGGAAGTCCGGTTCTCACCCAAAATATCCAATTTCGATTCATGGTAAATCCATACTTTACTGGTAATGGAGAAAGGATTGACGACAAATAGAGAGAGCATACATCATTACTAAAATGAATAATCTGCTAGTTATTTTACTCCAATATTGAAGCAATGGATCTATTGTAGTGAATACGCACAAAATTAAAACTCTTTTGATTAAAATGAATTCTTTATTGACTCATGTAATTCTGAATTACTTCTGGCTTACTTCTGACTTACTTCTGATTTACTTCTGATTTACTTCTGATTTACTTCTGACCAAATTGAGGTAGGGTCAGTATCTTATATAATAAATAATTTAATGCTAACTTAAGCAATTAATACAATTAAAGTAGGTTATTACTAGAATTATAACGTAAGCAATTAATACAAGTAAAGCGGGTTATTACTAGAATTACGACTATGCGGGTTACAACTAAATTAGGCTATCTTAACTAGGTTAGGTGTCACATTATGTTGAAATGTAAACTTAGCGTAAATTGTAGATGACGGTAGAGTGCGACAGTTCGATAATGCTACACTATCCTTATAGACCTGGTGAGCAGACGTTATTCGCGCTTTTAATATAATAATGCATAGCCATTGAGAAAATGAAGTGATGCGCTAATTAACTGCGCATGCAACGGTTATTATCACAGTTCACGTTACAGTGAAGTATAAATGTATACTTCGAAACAATTATGAAAACCGTAGAAATAGAAGCTAAATAAAGATTGGGTACTTACATAAATTTTGATGTTTTCCTCACTCAAAAGAGACATTTATTGAGAAAAATAGATACAATATATATCAATCAAAATATATTGCGTCATTTTCTATAACTTTTTCCCATCAATCATCGGGCCATTTTCGCACTTCTTCAACATTTCGAAACCGCGTGCCAGTCAAGCCATGCTGTAACGGTCTGAACAAGGACTAATCGGAAGGGGCTAAGTCTCGTGAGTACGCTGGGTATGACAGAGCTTCTCATTCGAACTGTAACAGGGTATCCTTGACTTTTGCAACGTGTTTCCGAGCGTTGTCAGCAGGAGGTCGACTTTGCACACAACAACATTTTGCGGCCATTGATATTCCGTCTCGGTCTCGGCGTAAATGGCTCTCCTCGACTAAACCATGTCCTTTTGCCCTTAGTAATGTCTTAGTAGACTCACATTTCATCGTCAGTCACAATAACCCACCGAAAATTCTTATTTTTTCGACTAGCAAGCAATGAAATTGCGATGTTGAAACGATTCGAAATGTCATTTTCAGTTAATCCGTGTGGCAGCCATTTTCCCTCGTTCGTAATCTTTTCTTTTCTTTTGAGCTGGGTTTTCGTCCAATAAGTCTCGCAGTTTATTGTCTTCGAAATTTTTAAGTGCTCCAGATTGTTCTTTGCCCTTGACATCAAAATCTTCACTTTTCAAACGTTGAAACCAAAACTGATGATTAGATTATGATCGAAGAGCATCATCATAAGGTTCTACAAATGTCTGATGGGCTCCGGCAGCAGATTTCTTCAAATCAAACATGATGAAAGTCGAAAATGCAGTTTTAAGCGTTTCTACATTCGCATCTGCACACGCTGAATAACTCAATAATACTAAACGGAAAATTGTTATTTTATGTAAAGAAAGGTCAAAAGGTCATTGAATTTAACCGTTGTGTGCATTGATACTTCACATTATTTTATCATTTTCATCGATAGATGTCGCTGATCAAAATACATGCAAGCACATTTTAATTAAATACCTAAAACACCTTCAATTAAATAGCTACGGCCCCAAACGTCTTTAACGTAATATCTCACCGGGAAGAGGGAGAATTTGCAGTAAAAAAGCTGAAAAGTGTACATTAACAGTAAAATGTATCCTCGGGTATAGAGTTTATGATAAATAAAAAATTAGCATATTTAAATGAAATTTTCTCTAAAGCATTGCTTTAATAGCTCTTTTAAAGAAAGTTTATTTCTTAAAATCAGTTTTTTGAAAATTTTATGGCTGGAAATCTATTGCCATTTAAATAATTTTCTTTTCCAGCCAAATGCGTGTTTGCAAAAAAACGGAAAACGGTCAGAAGTTCGTGATAAGAAAGAGTATGATCAACTTTTGATAAAATACACATTTTCTCATAATGAAAAAGAATTAGTTTACTACCATAGGGCCTTAGAGGCTTGAAATACTTTTTAAATTGCGTGTGTGTTTGTGCGTGTATGTGGAGCAACCATTATTCTATCTAATACATATATCTAAAAAAATATCTCATAAAATCAATTCAAATGCCAACTTTCTGTATATAGACCAATTAACGAAAAAAAGCAAACCAACAACAAATAAAAGATTTCTTTAAAAGGCGAAAGCAGTGTTATTACCATCTTAGTGGTCTTAGATGTAAACAAGTATATATGTGAATTTTTTTTAGTTTTTCAATTATGCACCTCATGACTAGAACTCAGGGTGTGTTTAGTAACAAGTCATAATGCTGGCCAAGCAATTTCTACGTGAACGTAAATAAAATATTTCATTTTGTGTGCTTTTTAAGCACTTAACATACATGACGAGAAAGTTGTTGCAGCCAGCAAAAGCAACACATGTATGCATCAATATATTAACTGTGATATACCAGCGTATTAAGTTGGTACAATAATAACAGCAACACCTGTTTTGGCCACTTGCTAAGTTCTGGTAAGGTAAGTGTTGTTCGTTAGTTGTTTTCGGTAGGAAATTTTTCATGTAAATAATGCGATAACTGGTTTTTCCTGTCATTTTTGTTGTTGTTGTTGAAAAGTCAAAAAATTATAGAGAGACCAAAATGACAAAAAAAAAACAAAACATAATCTTTTGTACTTCACTTAGAGGAGAAAGTTAATTAAAACATTTTATTAAGAAAATTCTTAAATAATACTTTTTTCTATTAAATAATATTTTAATCTGTTAATTAAAAAAATATTAAGGTAGGAGCTTAAAACCATTTAGTTTCTTCTATAGAACCAATTATTTGTTCTACAGATTTCAAATGTGTATTTTACAGAATTTACATTTTAAACGCTTTACAAATTTCATAACCAATGTCTTGCTTAATGTGCGTGGTTCCTTTTCATCTCGATCATGTTCTTCGCTTATATTTTTCCGTAGTGCGATCAATTTATTATCACAAGGTTTGTTAATTTCGGTTACATTGAAAATAACAGTAACATCAGAAACATGTTTATTATTAAAAGGCGGGTCGACTCTCGATGCTTCAATTTTACATTGTTCTAGATTTCCTCCGATTTTCATCTTCATATTTTTCCTGTTGCCGTCTCTTCGGTAGCTATTTTAATTGTTTCTTTTGCTTTAGGTATATTGTGATCTTTAATTTACTGATTAATTTCTCTTAAATTCGTCAGTTCTTTCATTTGAAGTTTAGAAGTTTGTATGGATATTAAAACTGCTAGCAACGTAAATGTAAAAAAAATTATCTTATTAAGCAGTGTTTTATTATACCAACGGACCAAAATGAACGAAATCTTTAAAAGATAATGACCAATGTTTTTATATCACTTTCCAAATCTCTTTAAAGTTAAGGAAAACATTTAAAGTTAAGAAAGAAGAAAGCTGTCTGAATTGTTACATACTATTTAAAACAACACAATATACGTAAATAGTAAATTAGCTAAACACGAAATGATTTTCACTTTTTTAGTATTTTTTTCTTTCAAACGTGATGTCTTAGCTCTTAATGCTTAGTATGCAAATTTTTTTTATATTACCATAAATCTTACGAATATATGACGACGTTCACAAACATGTATACACATATAGGTATTTATGTATATATAGATTTTTTTTATATTTTTCGTCTGACGTTTCTAATTAAAAACTGAAAATACATGCTTGTACCTCTGGACCACTTTATTTATTTCGTCGATGTTGCTTAGCACTTTTTTTGCAAGAACTCTGCAACAAAATCTCATATCTTGAGATTTTGTGACTTAAGTGATATTAACATTAAAATTCATGTATGCAACCACCACATGTCCGTTGATGAAATGTGGGAGAGGTACAAGTTTCAAAAATAAAAAAAGGCATTGTTGTTGCACTAATAATTTTTCTAACCACCATCGAAAAATTAAGGTTTATTAATTTTTTCATTCGATATGTAACACCTCTCAACAGCCATTGTGAAGCATATGAAGCATCGACATTTACGGTAAGGATAAAATTACATGTTAATTTAATTAACTCTGTACGCTTTTTGAATTTTTAAAAACATAGAAGTTCACGGAGTACTATAAATAGTCCTCTTCAAAACCTGAGAATCTGGAACGATTTTATAATATAACTGTAAACTTCAATATATTTTCGTCATTTCTTACGAACTACAGTGAACATAAGTCTGAAGTTTAGCAACATTATTTATTAGGATCATATAAAAAAGCATATTCTGAGAATTACCGCAATAAACATCCATCTTCCATAAAAAAAAAAATAAAAATATATATATATATATATAGAATGGTGAACGATTAAAGGCAATAAATGCGTGCAACTACGTAGACTTGTGCATGGATAGGAATATTATTTTGTTTAAATAATTCTTGGAGACTCCTTTGCTAGAAATTTCTTAAAATGAACAAGTAAGAAAGTTATATTCGGCGGGTACCGAAACGCGCGTGCCCACCACTATGCTTTTCCCATTCTATTCTCCAAGTTCCTTTATTCGATACCCATATCGCTGGTATTATTAAGAAAAAATAAGTCGTGGTGTCCACCATATTCATTTTAAAATTAATCCATTTTCAGGCAGATAATATATTTTCATTTGAGGAGTGTATAATATAGTTTTCAAGGTTTTGTCTTGCTTGGTTATGATAAATAAGCATTAAACATCAAAAAAGTGAAAAAAATTAAATTTAATTACTCGTAACTTTGTGTGGACACGGCCGATTGATTCCAGATTTGGACCTAGAGAGTAAAGGGTCTCGTTAAGAAAATGTGGAAAGTTCCAACCTTCTAACTGTAATAGTTTCTGAATAACGAGCAAATCCAAAAACTGAGCTGCCTTTAGTTCGCGCTCCACTGCTCGCTTCTGCTCTGACCAGTTTCGCCCATTTTCAATACCAATCTGCGTGCAGAAACTTGCAATGTTCCTACCAAATTTGAAGTTGATACCTTCATTTTTGCGAGCAGAAGAGTGCCAACAACACACACCAAACATACACATTAACGGACAGACATGGCTAAATCAACTCAGAATTTCACGCTAATCAAGAATATATATACATTTTTATGGTATATATATATATATATATATATATATATATATAGGGTCTCTGAAGCTTTCATGTAGGTGCCACATATATTATGGAAACAAACAAAATGAGTATACCCCCGCCTTACAGTGGTGGGTATGAAAAGAAAACAGTAGAAGCTTGGGAATTGGTAATCTCGTAATGGTCGTAAATATTCTCATTTTCGAAAAGAAAAAAAAATTAGTTTTTATGGTATGAGTGACCGTGAAACATTAATTTGATATAAGTTTCATGCCTTATTTTAAATGAGACTTAAGTATTAAAATGTTTAATAATGTTAAGAGTGCCCGTCATTATATTTTATTGTTATAAATGCATTATAACTATTATAGTTATTATTTACCGATAGTCGCAAGCAACCGTCATAAGTTAATGGCAACTAAAATTATTACAACGCAACAGTACTGTGAAAAAAGGATGTCTTAACAACTTAGCCGATTTTTAATAATTCACTTTAAAAACGTTTCAACGGGACTTAAAAATGTTTTTTTAAACAAAACTTTATGAATTCGTCTAAAAAACTTTTTAAAACGTTATTGACTTTAAATGAGAAAAAATAAATCTTTTTCATTTGAATAAAGTGTTCTGAGCGTCTGTAAGAGGAAGTTTTATTCTTGAAATTTTGAAAATAGTTTCTGTCGACATTCTTTAAGCTTAAGCTTTAAGCAGTATTAAAGACCCAGTCAGTCATCTTATAGGGCACATTTGTCTTTCGCGCAAATAATCAACCACTTTATACCTTTTCTAACTGGTGTTTAGGGCACAAGAGCGGTCTCGAAACTTATGTGTTTACCAAAAGTATCTGATTTCTAGCTAACATTACCAGAAATAGTAACTTGTAAGGTTCTTCGTGGACTCTCTCACGTTGGCCTATTGAACAACTAATTCGATTTTCATAGCAAACAATACAATAAAAGTAAAAAACCTCCGTCTTTTTTTTTGATTCTCTATTCTATAACAAAAGTAGTGTTTATTAATTTCAGGCAAAATTTTTCCTTAAATTTTTATAATAGAAATCATCATTTGAGAAATAAAATTTCACAAACATAACACAAACAATATGAATTTTTGTCCTGATGTATTCTAATTTTCTTATATACATTGCGTTGCTTCGTTTTAATGTTATGTTATCTATATTACATTATATATATTTTATTTGGAATAGGCTGTATACTGGTATTATTTAACACCATTTACCCATTATCTGCCCATTTCCACATCTGGAATTAATGTTTACAGGAAAAAACTTTTCAGTTTATAACGTTTAAACAATATATTGTATTGAATTTCAATGATATATAGAGTACAGTTTACACTGTCACATAATGGTTGCCTACCTACGCAAATAACAACAACCATTACTTACCAGAGCTTGCTTACAAATTATTACTACTTTTACGCTACTTGTCTTTTGCTAAGGATTTGCAAAGGAAAGAGAAACCAAGACTGACTACCTTTGTTTTGTATCTATAAAGTTACCTCTGAAGCACCACTTCCTATACAGAGTATATTAAGTTATTGCGGATCTATGTAGCACCTAAAGAGACTTAAAAAAGGCTTACATTTTCTTTACATTTTGATTTAGAACATTTACTTAAAGCCTTTCAAGATGCATGTTTGCATCGTTTTAATAGTTTAATCCTAATTCGCAGCTATACTGGCTACAAGTATGCCTCGATGCTAGATGTGTATAGGCTTTCTTTACTTATACATACATGGAACTTGTTCTTTTTTTATTTTTAAGAGTCTATTTAGTTCGGCTGTTATTTTATTTTTTAGCGGAATTGCTTGCGTAAATGAACAACTGAAAGAAGTCCGTCTGTTCGTTTTTCTGTCCTTACGCCTGTCTGTCTGTCGCTTTGTCTGCCTGATCGCTAAGTCATAGTATTGCGTCATTTGAAACTGATCTAAAAAATTTACATCGGATCAGCCAACATTCTTTAACTTTTTCCCATATGAAAATAAAGCCCTTATATGGCAAAAAGGTCTAGTGTTTAATAACTTGTGAACTCTAGTGTTTAATAACTCATAAACTCGTAAAAACTCGAAAATTAATTCATATAACAATAATTTGAAATAAAAACTAAGTAAAAACTAATTTAACTTCGTAATTCTATTCTTTGTACACTACACCATATATGGTAAGAGTTCTCAAACGCAAGCTTTCGTATAACAGAAAATTTATCATTTTTAATATTTTAGAGGATGAAAAATGATTTATGAAAAAAAATTCTTAGTGCACATAAATCTTTTTGGACTCGGCCTCATATATGCGATTCCATGAAAAGTATGTTTTATATGTAATTTTTTTTTATTTTATCATAAAACTAAATAGAGCATTATGTTAGGCAAATCAGTGGAGGGTACCTACTGGTATATATTTACATAATATTTTTGGCTGTTTGTTGGAATAACAATGATGACTTGAAAACTTTGTCTAGAAGAAAAAACTTTATTTAACTCTTATTGAACCTGTCTTTGAGTGAAATGTGATCTTTGAACTTAAACTTTCTGATGGCTTCACATTGCATTTCCAAAACATATATAGCTTTTGTATAACATGTTATGTTTATATGGAGCTTGTTTAGATATATAAATGAGTTAATTCTATAAACAAAAATAATAACATATTATTTATTTCCATGATTTTCGTAAGAGCGGCAAAGAGTCACCTCGTGGTATGATTCGTTATAAAAACAGGTGGTACGATTAGAGCAAAAATATTTTATGAACATTCTCGTCGGTTTAAAAAGACTTGAAAATCACTTGAATTGGATTAATTATTAATAAATGTTGACAGTTTTTTGCTTTTTTTAAGAAAACTGTCTTTCCAATGTTAAATAACTATTTCATAATTAAAGTCTTCGGAGCAAACTAACAAATCATCTAAATCCCCAACTGTTTAGCAATGGCAAAGAATAAATTATATATACTTACCTTGGACTAAATTGTTTAACGCCTATTAATGCACAACATTTAAATACAAAATAAAAACAATATTGATTTACTCGATCGGCCTATCATTTTCATCGTCATATTTCAGAGCATAATTTTTTACGGTTTGGCAGCGCTTCATAGGTTGACATAAGAACGAAAAGGTCTTTTTACATAGCTCGCCTTATTTAGTTAGTCCGCCTATTTAATTAAGTCATGATACGCTTTACTTGTCTTCTACTTATTCTTAGAAATTATATATCTGTGAGGCTATAGTTTAGGGAAAACGGGGAAACCTGACGAGAAAACTTTGGCATTAAGTATCTTCTCCTACCAAAGATGCAGATATGTATGATTCAATTCAGGTATTCACGCTAATCAAGAATGTGTAAAGACGCTTTGTAAGATCGATTCATACTTCATAGGTTACAAATACTTGACGTGTGTAATATACATCGTCTGATGGCTATGAAAAGCTTACCCTATTACTTCTGAGCGCTTAACTAAAAGAGGACGCGTACATCCTTTCTTATGTTTATAATCCTCTAATATCATAGATTCCTAATTATCCACCATGCACTGTAGAGAATTTAACTAAAAGAGAGTAAGAGCTCGTTCGAATGCTAATCAATTCAAATCACCGAATTCCGTTTATGTTGCAACATTTTTATAGCAGACTGTCGCGTGTTTTTGGTTCCATAAGTTTAAATTTAAAATTCCGCATCTAAATGATACACGATTAATTTTGATTCGCGACTGAATTTTTGAAGCATCGAGTCAGACCGCATAGTTAGGCAAGGCCGACTATTAATTACTTTACATCACTTCGTCTAGTTTTATTGTTCATCTATTTCCGTGATCAAATCCGAAAGCTATATCTTACATCCACGTAAATGCAAACCCCTCGAGGAAGTCCTTATACAGGAGCGTGCTGAATAGTGAACTAACATTGGGCAAATTTAGCAAAAATAATTCTCTTGTCGAAGATATAATAATAATCCTATGCCAAGAATCGCTAACAAGTACGAGAATTAGACTTTGATACCATGTAAAGACACGGTTTTCATGAGAACGTTTATAGGGGATGGGGTCCAAAAAATAAATCTAGATGGTTCAAACTTGCTACAGCTAAATAAAATATTAAAATATTAAGCTTTTTGCCATATAAAGGCATACTTTTTGTATAAATGGTTATATGGTAACGGGTAAAAAAAATTGGCTTATCCGATCCAAATTTTTCACATCAATTTAGAATGTTACAATAATATGACTTAGCGATTTTTTAAGAAATTTTAAAAATGGCAATTTTTGCAATAAGGCGTTGCATACAGAGCGGTCGTAAAAGTGGCGCGACACAATGCATTTTCAAGGCGCTTCGTCCCTACAGCAAGATATGTCAGTGTACCAAATTTGATCAAAATATCTGAAAAATTTGCGAAATGCATGGGGAGACATAAGTTAAACAGTTGAGCACACAGACAGACATGATTACATTAATTCGAAAAATGCTCTGAATCGATCGATAAGGTGAGTATCGTAACTCCTTCTGGATGTTTCAACTATATCCGCAGAATTTATTAAAATTAAATAAAAAATATCCTATATAACAAGCGGTATAGGGTGCAAATATATTGATTTCACTAACATACATTTTTATTCCTAATAAACATTTGACAAGTTTGATATATCCTCCGTCGTGGTTAGAATGATCTCTAGATCTTGTCATGGTTCAATATTAAGGAAATTAAATAAATTCAAATATGAGTAAATGCACTTCTAATATGTGTAAGCTGTTATGCAGGCATTACCTCTGCGCAAGTAAGACTAATTGTGTACATATACTTTCAAATACACTTTCAAATCTTAAATCGCTTCATTTCACATTGTTATTGTATACCTTTAGAGATTATACGCTTTGAGAGCGGTATTTAGAAATCCTTTCTTTTTTATGTATTAGTAACGAATTATTAGCAAATGCAGTTACGTGTACATATGTGTTTGTGTTTCCTTGTTGTATTTAAAGGTTGTTGTACACAAAATTTCTTTACTTTAATTTCTTCCTTTTAGTTTTTCAACCAACTATATATATATATATATATATCGGCATTTCTACGAAGCGTTTGAGACTATTGTAGATATGTTTGTTTGTATATACAATATTATATTTTCTTTTACTTTCACTTTCTCAGAAACGCTAAACGAACATAAAAATTGGAAATTTTACTGTATCTACGGTATACGTACATATAAATACATACAAAAAGAGATAAATGCATGTATGTACGTTCGTTTATAGGTACACAAGTAGATGTACCTATGTACTTTTCAACATCATCGGTAAAAATAGCAAAAAAAATAAATAAATTTGAAAAGAAATAAAAATAAAGTGCAATAATTTTTACTACTTTTTTTAAATATTGTATTCGGCTGTTAGTATGTGTGCATTTTTCTTAAATATGCTCATAAATATTTCGTGTACTGTTATTATATTGGCGGGACAATGGTTGGTAATGGTGCTTTTATATCCATTTACTTTTTTTTTTAATTCATCTTTTACGCACATAAACACAAATGTATCTACATTAAATACTTAAAAGTCTATATATCATTAAATTCATATATACACATGTTCATAAAAGGAAACTGAATTGTAAACGCGATAAAGCATATACGTGAGGTACACACGTATATATACAGCAATAACCTTACGTTGAATATATTGTCGATGTCAATAGATAGATCTAAATGCATGGGAGATATTTAACTAACAAAATTCGAGTTTCAGCAATTACGTTATTGTATGCGTGTATGCCTGAAAAAAAACTCTGCTAATATATTAATTAATCAAGCATACCAGGGTCTTTAACATACAGTTATGTTTGCGATGTCATATAGTATAGTCACGCGCACAACAATAATGGTGAAACACCACGTTAGCTTAATAAAGTTATTTATGCATAAGCATTAAGGTAATTGCACATAGGCTTGTTTTTGTGTTTGCACGACGCAAATAATATTTATACATGCAGCTGTTAATTTTAAAAAATATCTCATCTGAAAAATTTGCTATAAAACTCTTCTCACAAAATTTTACAAGCGTGCTGTTCAGATATTTTAATAAAAACTTAACGCATGCGTACTTATTATTATGTTAATTTTTTACACCTAAAATGGGCAAACTTTTTGTGAATTCATTTACACATTGCTTCTTGGAGTGGTAAAGAATTGCTCACTCATAGAAATATTCATGCCCGGTCTCATGTGATGCTGTATAAAAACGACGTTAAACGCAAATGTAAACTTTTTGCTCAATTTTAATTATGTTAAGGTTTTATCTTTAATGCGTCCGATTAAATTAAATGTTATTTAATTGTGTATAATTATGTAGTTTATAATTATTTGCATAGTTGGATTTATTTGAAATGGAAACTTCTTTTTCTCTTTCTCTTTATTCCGCTTCCTATTACGCTTCTCTTGATAAAATAAACAGAAGAAAAACATTATATATTGATTCGTTTTGGTTGCAATACGCCAGATGTAACACATTATTTTCTTGTAACGACATACTTTTCATAAAAGCCCGCATATTGAAGGATTTCCAAAATATCATATGGCGTGGTCCAAATTTAGCAAACTTTATTTACTTCTTAAATATTTTATAATTTTTTAATTTCCATCAAAAGAAGACTATAAATTAGACTATCTCCCTATGTAATGGCCTGCTTTAACCCTTATATATATTACGGACTAACAAATAGACCTATGTGATTAAAATTCCCTATGGTTAATTTTTGTGCTAAATTACTACTAGGGGTCAATTTTAATCATAGAATATTATAAACTAAGCCTTTTTTTGAAGGGGTTAGGCGTGAGAATTCTTACACGAAGTGGGATCTAAGAAATAGTGATTCAAATTTGATCCACTTAATTTTTATTTCAAATTATTATCATGAACAAATTTCCATCATAAAATATTAAAAACTAAACACTTTTCTGATATACTTACTATTTACGAGAAATCTTCTATGGATTGAGGTTCAAGAAATATGAACCATTTGGTCCAAACTTGGTCTACTTAAATGTTATTACTTGGCCACTCTGCGGATGTGTACCACACTCAGAAGGGATTGAGATAGGTTTAACTTTTATTATATCGATTGATTCAGAATTATGTTCTGAACCGGTTTAAGCCGTTCATCTATCCGTCCTGTTTTCATGTGTTGAACCTACAGGTTGTAATTTTTGAGATATTTTGATAATGTTTAGTACACCGACGTGTTTTAGACTAACGACGAACACTATTCAGAATGTTTTGGATCGGAGCACTTTTTCGATCATTTCGCATACAACGCATCATTTTGAAAAGTTCTTATATGATTAACTGTATTAAGCGGAGTGGTGTAGGGAATTTAATGGTAGGCCCTAGCCCACTATAATGGTTTTAATTGTCTTTATATAAATTTAGAACTACGAAGCTATGTTTAAGTTGTCATTACTCTTAATATACAAACTACATTTCGTTCTCTTTTTATGTTTTATCATTTTCCAACTGAACGTTTCAATTATTTTAACTAACACGTACTTAGCTTCTACCACATCAGGAAGTATGTTATATTTATATTATATTATATATATACACCGATCACTTGAGCGGTTTTGAGCTAATTTAATTCTCATCCAATTGAATTTGAGGTAAAACAACAATTTCATTCCTTATCTACTTCAAGTATTGTTTTTTGTAACCTCCAGTGACGAATGGGCGTATATTTATATTATCGAAGCATTTGCAATGCATAAAAACTTCAAAGACCCTATAAAGTCCGCCTATTTGTCCTTCCGTCTGTGTATTTGATTGTGATAAACACTCACGTCGTCGTAAAAATGAAGCAATCATTTAATTTTTGGGATATATTCGATGAGAGATCCGGTAATACTTAAATGAATAAAATCCACCACGCCCAATATTGTAGAGCATCAAAATTTCATAATATTGGTGTTTTTCCTTTTTTTTAAATAAAAGTAGTGGATATAGAATATTCGACGATGGCCGAATATCACTTTCTTAGTTGTTAGTTTTCGTTCTCTTCGCGATAACTAAAACCATAGTTTAGAAATCTCTCAATGCACGTTAATTTTGTACACGTGATGAACTTAAAATTCAAAGTCCATTTAGCTATATCCGCCAGTCTCTTATTAGCTTTCTTCTAGATGCCAGATAGAAGCTTGACAAATGTAACTGCAGCTGAATTTTTCCAGCGAAGTTGTAAAATGCATCTGATTTTTTCGCAGAGATACCTACAGCTGTTGATGAAATGAAGAGATCCCTAAAAATTCCAAGGTTTTTTTTTTAAAACTATCGTAGGTAGCAGTTTCGAGCTCTTTGTAAATATTTACCGGAGATTGCGATCAAATTTTGTAAAAACGATCTAGACAAGTTTTAGGTTGTAGGTCAACGAAACTATAAAATGTAAACTAAAATTTTTCAATGTAATTGTATTGTGAATGTACCCGTAAAGCGTTTTTTTTTTGTATTGAACATCATAAACATCTTATACGTTTTTTTCAATTACTATTACTTTAGTTTTAGTTGAAATTTTTTTATAATTAACTCATTAAGATTGCATTGTGAATAGAATTTGTTTGCTCCGATGATCGATCTCTGTGTGATTGCCTTTAAGCAGCTCTAATTAAATTGAAATGGTTATATTTAAATTATTCAAGTTAAAGTAAAACAATTTTTCAAATTATCTAAGAAAATTTTCTAGCTCTTAGCCTTATCGTACATAATTTAGCATTAGAAATATTTCTGAAAAATGCACTCCTAATATTCAGTTAATATTGAAGTAATATATTATTCATTTGTTTGAATTAAGTTATATCTTGTAAACATGAAAAGTAATGTTATTTTACTTCATAAATGCTGCTGCTGTTGTTGATGTTTATGGTCATTACCAGCAGTTAATTGCAAATACAATTTAAATGAAATTCACTATGGTTTGTTTAATCAAGGCATTAAATGGAAAACCAGCTTTTCATTTAATTTTATCAGAGCTAGACATCTTCATTGGTGATTGGTTAGCATAACTGAAGAAATATTTGAAACATTTTTCAAATGAAATCTTTTTTTGGTATATACGGTTTCTTTCCAAAATTAAAAATTTAATAATACCAAAAATTCCATTTATATCAAAAGCACATTACTGGGAGAGTAGTAATAGTCGTAGTAGTCAGTCAATCAGTCAATCATAGGTTGGATAATAAATATCTACGTAGATGTTCGTAATTGTTCATTTAGATGTATATATGTCTTTATGCTCGTTATTTGTAAGACTTAAATTCATTTTAGACCTAAATGTAAACCTTTCTTAAACATAAACTTGTTTTAAAACCACTTCTTATCAGTGGACCGACATATGTTTCTCTTTTGCTTTTCATTTTGCTTGGCTTGCGTTACATTTAATGAGAGTATATTTTAACCATTTTCGTTTATATTTTAATTAATAACAAATAACATCACGAAAATAATTGTAATATGATACACTTAAAGAAATTCTAAAATTTTAAATAACATTTCTTTTTTCTTAATTTTTATTTTAATTAAATAAATTATTTATTAAATTTTACATGAACAAAATTGCATGCGAGCATAAAAATAACTGATAATAATAATTAATTGTACATAAATCGCATGATCCGCTCAAAAATTCTAACTTTGTCTTGTCATAAATTATTAATGCCATTTGTTTAGGGAATTTTTAACATGAACAACATGCCTTTGATTTTAAAACACGGAATCTATTTCACATACCCATTAAGTAAATATAAGCATGAAAAGTAAACAAGCATGTCTTACCTGAAAAATATATAGTGTTACTAAAATCAACGTTTACCAGAACAAAGTGAAATTGTTTCGATTTTTCAACAAGACGTGTTGGCCCTCTTACCTATTAGGTAAAAAAGTAGCCAATTATCACAAATGTACGCCAGGTATTATGAATGCCTTATATATATCGCATGGTAAATTTTTAGTAGGGAAAAGTAATAAAATTTAAGCCGAAGATGAAACCCCGAGGCTCGGATAAGCATGTTATTGTTATTATTGTATTATTAATGTTCAAAAAAAACAGCATTTTTTCATTGGAAGATGATGGCTGTTTCACAGTTTTTAGTTAAGCTGCAGAAAACACATATTCCGCGTAAAATGAATAAAATCTAAATACAAAGGCTTTCGTAGTTCCAAGCCAATGTACAGCACGTACTTTGAGTAACGTCAGTCATTAATTTCCACAGAGGAATGGTGTGATAGATGAGTAAACATAGTTTAAAATATATTGAATTTTGGACAAATCAAAATTGTTACAATGATTTCAATCATTAAAGACTAACTAACGTTATTTCTATTAGCACGTGCAGTATGCTTGATATGCGTGGTTTTTACTTTTATACTCTATACCGCTTGCGATAAAAGATGTAATAACTATGTATGGATGTATGTTACACCCGAAAGGAAGTAAGATTGTTCCACCTTTTATTATACCGATTGAATCAGAAAATGATTCTGTCCGTCTGACGTCTGTCCACGTATTTTTGTGTTCACATTACAGGTCGCAAATTTTTGAGATATATTGATGAAATTTAGTACACTCTCGTATTTAGATCCAAGAATGAACACTATTGAGCTTTTCGACCACTGTTCATATAACGCTTTATTTTGAAAAGTCGGTATATGGAAAAAATTACGATTTTCAAAATTTCTCGACAAAACTCGCTCTATAATAGTATTTGGACATTATAAATTAGTATGAAAAATTTGGTTCGGTTGGGGAAATTTTCTGAACCCTGTCTCATATAAGCGATTCTACGAAAACGGAATCTTTACATAATAAAAAGATAAAATTTTTAATATGGGTCAAGTAAGTCTCTTTTTTTTTAATACCACCGCATATAAAGATTTCTTCAACATATGGGCTCCTGTGAAAAGTATGCCTTTGTATGCAAATAATGTGTAACTTTTGGTATATTATTACCAAAACTTGTTAATAACTGTATTAGATGAAGTGGTGTAGTGGTATCTAACACGCGGCCTTGCCCGACTATAGTGTTCTTCTTAGTTTTGTAATGATTTGTATTATTTAGCTACAGTAATGTACCGACATGTAGCACAATAGGTGTACCGCGAATATGCAGGATGAAGGACCTTAATGTTTTTCTCTGGAATCTTCGTTAAGAAAATGATTTCATTAACATTGCAATGGCGTGGAAAATACTATTTATGTTTTATTGGTTATCCTGACGAATACCGGTACTGTTGTTTGTATTTGTTACAAAAATTTAATGCATACATATATTTTGGCAAATTTTTCATTGCATTCAGTTTAAGTTTCGATTCGGTTACAAACGTTTATTTTCATGTCATTAGAAGTAAATTTTAATAATTTTTTAGAATTCATACATGCGTCTGCATTATATATAAGATGATTAATGTCAGTGAATTATTGGAAAATGACATTTACAACTATAATTCGATTGAGGATAGTAAGTTACTGAAGAAAAATAACAAAATTGTGTCAATTAGGGAGTTTATTTCAATAATAGATACAATACGTCTCCCGCCTAAATGTTTAATTTGCCCTATGCTGTATACGAAACTTTTTTTTCTTTTGTATTTAATCTGAAATCTCATTCAGAATAGTTTAAATCAACAAAATATATAAGGTGTTGTATCGAAACAATGTCTCAAAGTGTAAAGTATTATGATGAAAACTTTATTATGAAATCCTACACGAATGTGCATGGATATATGAAAATAAATGAAAAAGTAACGGTAACTTCAAGTGTTCATAAAAAAAAAAATATATAAAATTGAAAATTATGATGAAATGTATTTACAAAAAATAATAACGATGTTCACAATATTGATTTTCATCAAAAATTATTTCTTTTCTCAAAGTTGATTTAAAACCAAAAAGAAATTGTAAAAAACGCACCTTCAATTATTTCATATCCTGTTATATTGGGGCTGCGTTATATTATTCGCAAATTTTGTGCCTGGTTGTATAGAAACCGTGCTTTACAAGTACCGTGCTAAAGGGGCGGCGCATGTACATAATATATGATGCATGTATAATATATTTCCATGCGAATGCTAAACTGTTGCGAACCAAAAGCCGTAAAAAACCAAAATTATCATGCCGCAAATATACTATTATACCCTCCACAGAAGGAGGGGTGGAGGGGGTATACTCGTTTTGTCGTAATTGTTGCAACAGCCTATAAAGTATATATATTCTTGACCAGCATGAAATTTTGAATTTGTTAAGCCGTGTCTGTCCGTCAATGTGGTGTGTGTATTGATACTCTCCTCGTCGCAAAAATAAAGGTATCAACTTCAAAATCGGTAGAAATAATAGAAGTTCTTGTAAGCTGGTTGGCATTGAAAATGTACCATATTGGTCAGAGCACAAGCCCGTAGTGAAGTGTAAATTACACTGAACGCCGTTTTTCTAAACAAAAATGTTCGGGTTTTTGCTCATTGGTCACAAATTATAAAAGATAGAAGCCTGATGTTTTAGATTTACTTTACGAAAAACTCTATTATTTATGTGCTAAATTGGAAAAAATCGACCATGGTCATATAATATTACAAGTGATTACATTTTTTTGATAAATTTTTTTTCACCTTTTGAGTTGTTATGCTTATTAATCATAAGGTAAAGACGGAAGACGGAAGACGGAATGTTTAAAACTGTTTTGTACATACTTGAAATGAAAATATATTATCTGCTTAAAAATTCGTTAAATTTAAAATAAATATGCTGGGCACAACGCCCTGGTGGATTAATTTTTTTTTAATAATACCAACGATAAAGGTATTACATAAAAGTATTTGGATACAAAAAGCTACGTGTGTTAATTTTAATTAATTATGACGGACATTATGACAACGTGGATAAATTTTTTCTTAAAATTATCGTCCATATTGTTACCAATAAAAGGGGGTGCAGAGTAAAATGCGAAAAGTTAAGTGTGTTAACTCTAAATTAATTATGGGGGACTGTTACTCTTAACAATATTTTTTAAGGTAGTAAAAAGTGCAAAATAAAATTTTTCCCATGCACTATTTTTTTGACAATAAATAATAGCATGGGGTGCCAAAGATTTCAATGGATAACTTTCTTACTTGTTTTTACCTTGCATGACTCTCTAAACATATTAGCTAGTTATTCTTTAGCCTACTTGTCTGGTTTTGGCGGTTTTTTGGAGGTTTAAATGATTTGCATCTAAACTTAACATGTGATTAGAGTTGCAATTTAAATTATCATAAAGGATAATCTATTGTAGCACAATAAAATGCAACAAACGGTACCCATCAACAACATCAATACCGAAATCGGCCTTAAAAATTTAGGTAATAGAATCCAAAAATAATCAGCCGGAAATTTCTTAACTCAATCAATTCAACACGTAATGAAAATGTTGCGATGATGTGGAAATAGCCGTCGCTTTAAGTATCTTACATAGATTTAGATCCAAATGGTTTGGTAATTCACTCTCAGCATATGAACACAGTACACATCAAATCATGTCTTCAGAGAACTACAGAACATAGAAAACTGAAATTGTGGGAAATAATGGTTGGCAGTAAATGCTGCAGGATAAGTCCAAATTAATCATATTCTAAACGAAAGTGCTTTAACATCTACAACCGAGGCTAGAGCTACCCTTCAAGTCAGGAATTATGCTCGCCACCGAAAGCCGTTATCATGAGTGATAATCTGTTGGTCATAAAAGTTGGCCCAAATTTAAATGAATGCCATCGCCGCTTATGGTCACCGAGTCATATTGGCGACTTGGAAAATGAATAAGCTGGATGGTAATAATGGATGAATCGAGGGATAGATATATTAGAAAAAAAAAAAGGTAAATTGATGAAAAAAGTTGACAGAACTGCCACCTGCGCTAGTCTAACGTTGTTCCTTCCTTGACAAAATCAAAATACAAATATTTGCAAGGATTCGCTGTGGTCCTACAATGGCAACACATCAAAGGATCCTTAAAAAATGTAGTTGTGCAGTCTGCAATTGCGGAGGAACTCTTACAATTGAACACATACCCCGTGGCTTTCAAAATCTTTTCATAATCCGAAAGTTCACATTTGGCGAGACCAACCCTATGGAAATCTTGAACGTACATACAAACAGAACATAATTTCAAAAAAATATTCAATTTTATAAAAGCGACTAGACTAACCATTTAGTCATCAGCGGCGTTGAGACTTAGCTGTTAGTGCTAAGCCCAGAGTCTGTGAGATTAATAAATAATAACGATAATAATTATTATTACGTGGCTACTTCGAAAGGTTTTGGGCCTCACAAATCAAAATTCCTATTTTTTGACAACCTATGCACAATGTTCATTGGTACTCGACTCGTTAATAGAATTTTGCAGAAATGGAAAAGCTAAAAAAAACATTTTAATGAATCAGGCTATGTTGATTGCGACAGCCTAGAAGATATCGATTCATATACTTAACACGTTGTCCCTTTACCGTAAATAGTGAAATTGCTTCAACGATTTTTGTCTAAAGGTATAAATAATATTAACCACTATTAAAATTATTTAGTGCAAAAATATAATAGGTTTCTTGTATCGAACAACTCTATAAATGAACTGCCCATTTCTGATGATGATATTTGAATTGTATTTTGTAACCGAAACCGACGCGGATCTTCTCTTTATCTCTTGTTTATTTTTCAGATTTGCAATTGGCCGCTGAATTGGGTAAAACATTGTTGGAGCGTAATAAAGAGTTAGAGACTCTTTTAAAGGAATATAAGCATACAATTGAAGAGCAAGAACAGGAAATTGTGGTATGTGTATCGGCATTATTATGATAATAATCATTGTAATTTGATTATTAATAACAATACCAACACCAACAACTATACTACTTTCCTGAAGCCTTACTTGCATTGATTGCAATCGTTTTCTGCACCTAAAAAATGCAGAACACAAAAATATAAAGAGATTTGCATTTTCTTAAGCATCAAGTATACACGAGGCACTTGTTTGTTAAATTAGCAGTCCGTTCTATTGGTATAATGTACACAAATTATTTCTCCTCTTTACTTTTTTCGACTCTTGTCTGCTTCGTTTGTTTTTAAAAATTTGTTTATTTTGCTTTTTTAATGCATCATTCGTTTAAGTCCGTCCTATGAAATCAATCTTAATTGTTGGCGCCAAAAACCAATTAATCATCGTCAGAGTTCAATGCTTAACTGGTTCAGCCAAACCAACTTAGCAACCAACCAATCTGTTAAAGAAATGCTTATATATTCTTAACAAACATAAAACAAAATTCACATAAAGAACACAAAATATTTTAGGCAGGCAAAGAGAAAACCGCTTCTCGCTCATGCAACCGAAGTCACAAATTGTGCAAGTATTGCAATTCGATTGTTGCTGCAGCGGACAAGCATGATTGCTTCTGCTCAAAACCCAGTTTCCATCAAGAGATTTTCTATTGTCGTAACGCATATGAGTGTGGTACTGCCACGTTTAGTGTTTTCAAGACTTTCAGACAGTCAGTCAAGCGTTACACGCCATTAACCCCAATAACACCTTAAAGCCCCGTAGCAAAGTGAGTAAGTGATATTTTTACTGTGCTATTTAGTCTTTCACTCTGTGCCAGAAATTTATTGCTGGCATTTAGAAGAGTATTTTTAAAATTCAATCTATTTTTGACCCATTCACCATAATTTACATACTTTTGCATATCTGTATGGTATAGTAATATATTTATATATATATACTTATATAATATGTATGTCCTTGAATTTCTTTATCTTGAGTTTAAGGGTATTTACTTGTAGTTAGTTACTTGAATTTCGTTGCATTTGTTGGGAAGTTCAATTATCTCATTCATTTCATTGAATCTATTTTATAGTATTTGAAAAAACACACAACAGCCTTACGTGAAGTCAATGATTCCCGTCTTAAGGTTTACGAACAATTAGAAGTTGGTATTCAAGAATTGGAACGAGCAAATCATCGTTTACTTGTTGAAAATACCAGCGATAAGAAGCATATAAAAACGTAATTTTTTTACATTTTATTGCAACAGTAATATTAAACTTTAACGATAATAATCATGTTATAGGCTTTCGAATAATATTGAAACCCTTGAGGGACGTTGCGAGGAATTAACAAAACAATTAGAAGAAGTACGTCAAGCTTTAACTACAGAACGTCGCAAAAATGAACGTTTCTTAGCTGAGCATATTAAAACTGATGGCAGTGATATCACTGTTGTAAAACTGAAACACTTTTCTCAAAAAGAATGTAACGAAGGGACAGCTGATACCACGCTTCCGACGAATTATGATCCGAATGCTGCAGCGCCCGAAAATTTTAGTTTCACCTTTCAATCGCCTGTTGCTGGCCGAAATGCTAATTCCACTAGTATAATTAGTGGTGATGGCGGCGGTGATCACGATAATTCATTTAATCTAAATATGGCGTGTAGTAGTGATGGTAGTGATGAAATTATCAAACTAGTTAACGATTTAGAGTCCACAAAACGGGCTTTTATGACAGAGCAACAACGTTGTAGCGAACTGGAAGAACAGTTGGTAGCCATAAGTAAGTATTTACAATAAATGATTACATGATTTCGTTTAATGTACTTAAGCGCTTACGTTGGCTTTTTATAGTTCAAGAAAACCAAACTCTGCAGGGACGCATTGCCCAATCAAGTACCAATGAGGAAATGAGATCTATGCATGATGAGCTTTCTGTATTAGATGAAGTACGGTAAGTTGTCCTTTCATGATATTGTAGAAAAAAAAAATTGAATTATAAATTTATCGATTAATTATTGAAATATATTTTTTTACTTATTTCTAGTCAAGGACAAATGTGTAGCCGTTGTTTGCGGTCTATGGATGATCGAATTACTTTCAATGATGAGCAATCATCAATGGCCCCTACCGAAGAGTGTGAAGAGGATGAAGAACGCAGCCTTCTCGGGCTGGAAAGTAATCGTGACGATAACGCTAGTGAACATTCCCAAGCAGAATATAGGCCTTCTATGACTATAAAGGTAAGAACAGCTTTCGAAACATAATTTTAAATAAATCTTTAACAATTTATGGAAATCATCTATTTACATACTTATCACTACTAATTAATTAAATTTTTCTAGTCTATTCTTCCTTTTTTGTTGTTTTATATCACTTGCCTAAAGAATATAAAATATAACTTAGGATGATCTTATTACATTAAAAAATTCATCAAAATTGCAAAATTGTAATCTCAACTTTATTTGTTAGAGTTATTTACTGAATTGAATCATAGACTTTGTAATGAAGAGTATTATTTCGTATAATTTTTTTATTTATTTATCTCTTCTAATTATTTGCGCATTATCTAACACTTTCGCATTACTTTTTCCTGAAAAACTTTCATAATAATCCATATGTACATAACTAAGTTTTGTTTCGTAAAAGTACAGAGAGAAAAAAAGATAATACGTTTTATACAAGGGTTGTTTAAAAAGACAGGCGAACTCTTTATTTCTTTCGAAAAATATTTATTTATTCATCAATATTTCCTTGGCCCCCTTCAAAGCAATTCCAAGTTGTGTCAGCGCTTTTTGCAATCTCCCAAGCACTTCTAACTTTTGGTATGGCCATGAGCTTTTTCAGCGATGCAGTCTTTATCTCTTTAATCGTCGCAAAACTTCATTCGTTCAGTGGTTTTTCAGTTTTGGGAAGAGGAAAAATTTACAGGAGGCCAAGTTCGGTGAATACGGTAGCTAAAGCTTGATTACGGTGTTTCTTTGGCCAAAAAACTATAATAAGTAATTAAGTGTGAGCTGGTGCATTATCGTTTCACACGTTTTACGCCCAAATTGCCAGCAAAAATTGCATGGCCGACACTCTCAGCAATTCCTCTAATAGCGATTCAAAGATTTGCCATAACAATTTTCTTCACCCTTTCGACGATTTAATCGATTGTCGAGGTGCTGGGGCGTCTAGGGCGGGTATCGTCACTGAAGTCTTCTCGGTCTTCTGTGAAAAGCTTGTACCACATGTAAATATTTTCTTTACTCAAAGTAGACTCGCCAAATACCAAATGGACTCTTAATTTTATTTTTCACACAAAAATAATTAATACAGATTCTTCAATCCATTTTTTTTGATAGCAAAAAATCACCAAGCACATCAAACCACGTCTATATTTTATATCTGTCAAAAATAAACTAAAAATGCAAAATGGCCGATAATGTCAATATATGTTGGGGACATGTGTGGAATCATAGCAAAAAAAAATTTATTTTTAATTCGAATGTTCTTACAAATTCAAAACTCACCTCTTTTTTGAACACACTTCGTGTATGAAATTTGCTTAGTAATGCATTTTTCAATACATTAGTTGAAAGAATGAAAAAGACAAGCAAAATTACATTTACTGATGATATTATATTCAAGAGTAAGCGATTTGTAGATTTTAATGCAAAATATCATTTTGTCATTTCTGTCTGGGATTTTACGAACACTTCTTCCAATATGTTCAAAAATTCTGCTAAGTTTCATTCATGTACCATGAATAGAATATCGCTTAGAGTTACTTGGCTCTCACTGGAGTAATTTTTTATTTTTGATTTTATATATAAAAATATATGTATTTATATATATACATCTATATATACATCTATATATATCTATCTATATATACATCTGTATACATTGCATTTTATTCCCGTAACATTAATATCCTTTGATGGCCCTTTATTTCATCACATTACCTTTTGAAATTCCGCCTGTTTTATTATAGTCTTTTGTTTTTGTTCATTATTTTTTTTTTATTTAATTTTTATGAACTAATTATAATTAAATTAACGTTTCGTTTCCACACACTGAATACTGTGAACTGTTTTCATAAGTTCGTTTCACATTTTCACTTTCTCTGAAGACGTGTAAAGAAAAATATTTTGATATTTTTTTTCTTTGTTTTCGCTTTGTTTTGTTTTATATAATTTTTTTTTCTTTTCGATTTATTAGGGCAACAGGCAAGTAACAAAAGCTTGTCCGATTTGTTCAAATTCCAACACAAAGTACCTGCATGAACAATTGCCAATATCGTTTGAGTCGATTATGCTTGATATATGGCAGAAGACTGTCAAACGATTCACTATATTGCGTTGGGTGTCGAAAATGCTGCAATGGCCGGCGTTATTTCTAAGCCGTATGATTAGTTCTGTAGCCGACGATGAAGATTTCTCATTACTCTTCTGACGTGCCCTGTATAATTTCATAGATCACTTTCAGTTGATTCGTTTTAATAATGCATTTCTTTTGTTGTTGCTGTTGTTGTTGTTTTTATACCACCACAATTACATACACATAATCATCGTTAAACGTTAAAGTACTTATTCATCAATTTTTTACATCCACCACTGATATATTGGAACTCAACTAACTCGGTCATATTCTTGGATTTTTTTTAGTGCTTGCAAGTTATTCCCGGAAAGCACATATTACACAGTGACTTCATAATATATTTATATTCTTGATCCAAAAATTTTAAGGAATTTTTCCAAATTTCAATTGACTAAATTTATGTAACGGCAAAAAAACCCTAACTAAATCATTTAATAATTGCGAAAGACAAGAAAATTGTCTTTGTTATACACTCACTTTCTGGCATTTATCTCGATCGTTTATTTTGCCATTAGCTTAAACTTCAGGCTTAAGCCAAAAAGAACGGTTTTTATCAAAGTAAATGATGCTATCATAATTGAAATAAAAGTTTTTCATGTATTTAATTTAGTTGGTAGATATCACAAAGATCCGATTGAAAAAGCATTTCCTCTCAATGTGTATTTTTTCTTGTTATTTCTTTATATTAACAACTCCCGTTCACTGCGATGTTTTTTTGGTTGCAAAACACAAAAACGTCACAAATAGGTGTTAGGTATATATTCTAAGTGATCTTTATACGTTTGTGTATTTATTTATTTAGTTTTTTTTAATGTGCCAAGAATTAATTAACTTTTTTTAAAAATCTATTTGTTTTAACTAATTGGATTTTTAGTGTATTAATTTTTATTTAGAACTGAAATGTATTTAATTTATTAGTAAAATAAGTCAAGGAAAACGTTTAGACTCTCAACTAACGCTTGCTTATCAATTTTCCTAGTCCTTTAACCTAAATGTTTTGCCCCAAATACTTACATGACTTATATGTCTTTAAATATGAATTTTATGCACGCCTCTTCTTTTCCCATCCTTTTTTTAAAATCTCATTCATCCTTTGCTTCCATATCGTAAACTTTTAACCTTCGTTTGTAAAATTTTCTGCAAGTCCTAAGCGTTTTTCGTTTTGTTTTGTTAATCAGTTAAAGAAACAAAAACAAAAAGAAAAGAAAAAACAAAATCTTAAACATTTTTTTTAAACAAATATAATTTTATCCTATATTTGGTTTCTCATGAAAAAAAAAGTAATTAATAAATCAATTTGTCCTTAATTATATTACATATACATAGATTGGAGGACATTCATATAAAACATTCGAAATGTAACTAGACTGCAATCGAGACTTTTTCTAAGCGATCTAAGCGAATGAATGATTCGATTATTTTCGATTCGAATTAATTTATTAAAAAAATGTAATAAATTAAATTTATTAAAAGCATTAAATAAATTGATGGGTAATGCTCTTATGCGAATGTCTTCCATTGTATAAATTGTTTTGTTTTTTTTGTTGTGATATCGACTGCATGGTAATGTTTGTATTTTTTGTTCTTATTATTAAAATTGATCGAAATAGTCATTATCGCTACTTTTATTTTTATTAATCTATTTCTTTCTCTCTATTATTATTTCTATTTGATGCGATCCGAATTCCACTCTCTCTATTTGTATTTTAATTTTTTTCTCATTCCGGAAGTGTTAAATCAAAAAAAATATTCGCACAATATTTGTTAATGTCATACTGAGCTATTAATTCGATTGAAACCTTTCAAATTACGCATAATTTTCAGGTAATACCGCAAATACCTGATTCATTGGATCTACATGCTCCTGGCAGTCCGAATCCGTACCGTGATTTGGTTGAGAAATATGAGGCTCTTTTGGAAGTACAGAGATCATCGCTGGCTCACAAGACAAATAATGGTATGTCTTTGGCCGAAGAATTGCAATCATCTGGAGAGTTCAATCAAGCTCAAAAGCGAATGTTTCAAGAGGCCGGAGGAGGGCCATCGACAAACGGCGATGCTGCTAGTAGTTGCAATGGCAGCCTATCCAATGCCGCGTCGAGTAATGCTAAGACCCATAAGAATCGTGGTCGTACTCCTACTGAATTTTCAGAGGCTGAAACTTCTTCGTCTGGTTTCTCGGATGAAACAAGCAATAAATACACGCAAACTGATGATAGGCCAGGTTACTTTCTTTGTTCTATCGGCGATGGAGAAGATTGCAAGTTTAGTATTTATGATGATGTCAGTCCCATTGATTCTCGTTTCCGTAATCGTCCTGAGTATCGTGAACTTTTCAAAGAAATTTTTGCTGTCTTAAAAAAGGCAGCCGAAAATAAAGAAGAAGGAGAAAAACTGCCTTTACTCGACGATACGCATCCAACCAGTTCCGTTGCTGTCGCCCCCAGTAAAGTGCCGCCCGTTACTCCTGCCAACGAAGAATTGCCAGTTGATTTTGGTGATGATAGTCAGAGTGTAATATCATCAGCTATTTCTGAGCAGTCATTTGCCATGTCCGAATGCATTACAAAATTAGAGCGTAAAACAGCTAAAAAGCATATAAACGAAAAGAATCAAGAAAATAAACCGCCTATCGCAGCTTCGATTTCACAATTGGCCTCTCCGAATGTAAAACAAATCGTAGAGAATGGAAGAGTATTGACGCCATTGAAGCGGGAGCCATTGGACTACTTATCGGTTGGAGTTGGCGTTAAGAAAAAAAATCGTCGCAAAAATCGAAACTTTTCAAACGATCGTTCGGAATCACCTTTGGCTTTGCCTACGCCTCCGCGTATTTATGTGGGAAGCGGAAAGAAACGCCGAGAAATGCGTCCGTTTGTTGATACTTCTACTACTTCCGGTTCCCCATGCGAACAAAGTCAAAATAATTCGACTGGCATTACTTCACGTGGTAGTCGTAATGGTGCCAAATATGAGTGGAACGGTAATTCAATGATAATTTACAATCGTTCGATACGCGGACGAAATAGTGTAGACGCGTCTGCAGGCATTGAATATCGGCCCAGTACAGTCTCCCAAGACTTACATAAACTGAAGAAACTTGATTTATCATATGCAGAAGTTTTACGACGAGCCGATGCCTGCAATCAGCATCATCAGCAACAGCAACATTTAAGAAGAAGAAATCACCATCGCCATTAAAATTTGGAGGCAGACAACATGCTTAATTCGTTTCGGTGATTGTAAATGTCGTGTCTCTGGTATAAGATACTTTTCCGCTTTATATCTTCATCCCCCTTATAAAAATTTGTCTTAAAATACAATTAACGCCGGTAGCTCTGGCATTCCTCCTCCTTTTAAGACCAATCATCTTTGCTTAAAATCATCGAGTATCAGTTTATTATCTATTTTACTATTGTTTCAAATTGCTTCCAGTTCTATGGAATATTTTATGTAAACTTTTTAAAACCAAACAGAAACAGGACATTACTCCCCTTTTTTAATATCGAAATTTCGAAACAATCCCAAACGAGGTAAACCTGCTTACTATTTTTAGTTCAGCGCACAATCTTCATAAGAATTATTTAAAAAAAAAAAATTTTTTTTTTCGAACATATTTTTTTTTGTATTTCTAAAAATTTCTGTAAATAGTATGCGGTAATGAAACAGAAATCTAAAATTAAATTAACTATTTCATGTCTCTTCTATGAAAGTTTCTTCATATATTTTTGAAAACCTTCTAAGTAAAGATATTCAAAAAAGAAAATAATAAGCAACAACAAAAAAAAAAAAAAAAAAAAAAACAACTTCGAATAGGCATCGCATTGAGATGCGTTTGCGCAAGTATTCAACCGAGTAAAACATTATACGAAAATGATTAAACTAAACATTTAACTGAAAATAGTCCACATTTATATATTAGAATAAAACGATTTTTGAAAATTTATTTAACAAATTGAAGTTTCATTTAAGATCCAATTACATCGTATAATAAAAAATTGTAATATATGTTTCAATAACATTAGTATTAAATGCGTAGTTAGTTTTTTAAATCATCAGTTAAATCTGAAATTTTTGTTGACAAAAAATGGAGAAGCTTCAATTAATACAAGATGATTGCTATCAAAATCGATTGTAAATTTCGTCCTACGTATAGATATGATATTTATGTGAAGCAGACGCGGTTGCAATTACAGCTTTCTATGTACAGTACCATATACGATACTTTACGCTATTACGGGATGCTGAGAGGGGTCACATATTTTTATATATTTATTCGTTCGCGATTTAACATACCTTTTTTATCATCACATCATATAAAAGATTATATAAAAACAAATACGCAAATTATATGTAGTCATGATTGAATCTTTTATACCCAGCACTGACTAAAAAAGAGCAAAGGAAGCACATTTTCGTACCCTACAATATTGGGTGGGCGCGGCTCAATTTTCCTATTTTCAAAATAAAAGTGAGAATATATATGGTGCATGTGTGGCACTTTGTGAGTAAGAAGCAAAAACGCGGAAAGCATAGGTGTTAATAATTTATTTTACATAGAGGTGTTGGCGTTATATGCATGTGTCTTTATGGGTTTGCAAATTCATAAGGAGAATGTGTATCGTAGATACTACGCGGTTGGGCAGACGGACACGCTTAGGTGAATTTGAAATTCAGACCTGTTTCTGCGAAATTTGAAGTGCATAGTTTCAATTTCGCGGCCAGGCGAAAGGAAAGAATATATATAGTATGTGCGGTCTCTGAAGTTTCCTTTTGGGTGTTGCGAACGTTTTGACAAAATGAAGATATCCCTCATCCTTCGGTGATGGGTATCATAAAAAATTTTTATATGATTTGTTTTTAAATGATGGCTATTTATCTTCAATATAAAACGAAACCAAATCGGTAAGGGATATCGGTGTATGGTATTTTTATTTAAAATATATATTCGATGCATTTAATAGCCTCTGGAAATTTTAATTTTGATTCTGGAAAACTAATTTTTGGTCACTCTTCCATACAAATAACTTGAAAGTCATAAAGCGCTTGTGGTTTGTTATATTGTATTAAATAATGTTGACGCCAGTTTACATCGTGTAGTTTTTCGTTGGTATATGGCATCATTGAAGTTTACACTCAAAATTGATTGTGTTACGAGATGTACCGAGATCTTCTCGTCTAAGCTGGAATCGTTTATTGCATTTCAGATAAAATCAATAATAATGTTTTTGCAGATTTCACCATTGACAGTGACTTCGTTTTCTAAGAAATATAATTAATTAATTGTTACAGATGGTATACTGGAGCAGTACGTGGAAATGCGAAATGCAACAAATTTGATTATTTACGAAGCCAAATGATTAAAAATATATTTAATTTTGAATGCGCGAAATATTTCAAGAACAATAAATAATTTCAAAACCAAACTGAATCATTCAATTCAAGTTTATTGCAATTTCAAAATGAAAAACAAAGAAGCACGTCTTTTTAAAAGGTTTAAAAAATATACATCTTTACATGCCATTATTTATGTAACAAATAATTAACAAAATTTAAATTTAATGGATCGACTGTCTGAGCTGATCAAACCTGAAAAGATTAGACTCTCTTGGTAAAATGAGGTGAGAGGAGTAGGAAGGATTCAACTTCTGCTCCTGTAAATAGCTCAGCGATCTTGCTACTATTTTAAAGTGAAATCTAAACATAGTAAATAAAGATACGCATAGTAAGAGAAAAAGATAAGTCATATGTTTGTTACTACTGATGTAATAATAGAATATTGGTTACTATGTATAAAGCTGCAATAAATGGGAGAGATTATCCCAGAGTTATATATCGATGCTGCACTGCTTTGTAAATGCAAGATGTCAGTAGGTATATATAAAGGTATTAAATATTTTCTTAAATTATTTTTTTCTTTATTGATTAGCTTTAATTCATATTGTAAGAAATTTAGTATATACTGGCATTTTGTAATTTTTAATTGACGCGTCCTAAATATCGATTAACAATTTTGATTTTGTTTTCATGAGGAATTGATGGCTTTTGAAATGGCGCACACATATAACACACGGTTTGTCTCATATATCACTTTATATGAATATGTGTATTGATTGAATTAAGTGAGTATGATTGACATAGGTGGAAATAAAATTCCCCTCGCTCATCCTTTTATGATAAAAAATATTAATATGAGATGTAATAAATAAATAATATTCAGATAATAATATGATTAACTGTGATAAAGTTTGTTAATTGATAACAGAAATCGTCAGAGAACATCTTTAATTTGTCAAACCCCCACTTCCCCACAAACCCCGTCTTCGGTAACTCACCATTTTTTCACGAGCCCGAATAAATTTTCAAATCGTTAAATCGTTAATTCTTCTTGCTTATTCTTTATCCGTAAGTTTAGATATTTGGATTTTCTTACTGCTATTTTTATACTCTGTACCAGTTGTGATACAAAGGTATGTTAAGTTAGTGCGGATCTATGTTACGTCCGGAGGGAGCTGAGATAAACATACCTTTTATTATACTGACTGATTTAGAATCACTTTCACTTTTGATAAAATTTGATACACCAATATTATTGGCCTAAAAACGAACGCTACTGAAAATGATTCGGATCATATCATGTTTTTGACCACTTCCCATGAAACATTTTATTTTGAAAAGCCGTTATATGAGTCGCTGTATTAAGTGAAGTGATGTAGAGCATTCAATGGCGTACCATGCGTATAGCGTTTTTACTTGTTCTCTCCTAATAATCTTTAAAATAATCTTGCGTAGTCTTTTCAGCGTTCTTGCTGTCTTTACGCTATGATTATCATATTACATTAAATTAAAATATCAAGTTATGCAGAGTAACATGGGTGGCAATATAGAAAGTTGTGGTCTAAGCTGGATAATAATTGCGGGGGGATGAGTCATCCACGAAGTTACCGTGATTACTCAGCTCCTCTGTTAAGAGAAAATTAATATTACATTGCTTCCTTCACGCTTTAAGGAGTGCTTGTTTGAGTTTACCAATATCTTCTTCTTCTTTTTGTTACCTTGTGATTAGGGCATATTAAGTTTATGTAGGTATACGAAATATAATATATCCCTAGACTTGGGGTAGACACAACTTTTATTAGACCAACGGAATCAGAATCATTTTCTGAACCAATATAAGCATGTCTGCTCATATATGTTTTTGTGAAATGTACAGGTCGCTATTTTGGAAATATTTTCATTATTTTAAAAGAATTTGCTATATTGACATGCTTCAGCCTAGCAAGAAGGCTAAGTTGAAGCGAAATGGACTTGACAATTTCGCGACCAATCCCCACATAAGATAATGTCATTTTTTTAATGTTTATGTATTATAAAAAATTTTGTAATATTTTGATGTAAGAAAAAGACGAGAATTAGCGATTTCCAGCTTTATGGATATTCCTCTGCCTAAGAATTCCTGTTAGTGCTTACTTTCATTAGGTCTATCTATTTTCCTCTACGCATATTTTCACATTAGTTAGAGCTATTTTTATCAAAGGTGTCAAGACACCTTTTGAAAGGTTAACTTGAAGGAATATTTTACGCTTAACAATTTTTCCTCAACTAATATTTTCATATTTGTCTAATAATTTTTTAACTTATTTAGCGGTATAATTCTCCTCCAGCTCATTCTCAATCTAAATATACATATTTGGTTTATCTATTTTTACTATGAGATGTCTTTTGACATCTTAACGGTTCCTCTCCAGAGGGGATGTACATAGTCCAACTGAATACACCAAAAGAAATATTTATTATATTAGTTATTAAGTAAGGTAAGCAAGCCATTTCATTTATTGCTTTACAACCATATGCAATACGTTATAAAAGGTTCGGAATTCGAAGCACGAAAAGCTTTAGGAAAGGAATGGTGTTTACTCAAGATAAAATAGGAGCATTTATTGATATTTTGTGTATACGTAGTGTATATGTGCAAAAAAAATGTTAACGAATCATTTTCATGGAATAAGAAATGACGTCCTTCATTTTTTCCGAATGCCATGAGCTGAAATTGCTTCACGGAAATACTTAGATTTCCACAGCAGTAGAATTTCTATTACCATTGATTTTGTTCACAAGTTCTTCCGTGCAAAGTTTTTACAGAAAAGAGCTTCTTTAGTTTGAACAATCCGCAGAATTGAGAGAGAACTGCTAAAATCTACAACAACACAAAAGGGATAAAGTGAAACACGCTTTTCAGGCCAACTTTACAGATCAAATAATTCGATTTTAGTAACATATGAAACTAAACCCAACAAATGATAATAATAAATAATTCGAGGCATAAGTGTTTAATTATTTTGTTATTTAGTAGTTAAAATAGGAAAAAAAAATTATAAAAAAAAAGAATTTTTTGTAATAATTATTTTCCCCCTTATTTGCGATCAAACGCATTAGTATCGGAAGATACGTTTTGTTTGAAATAGGTATGCACAAAATCGTGGTAGAAAGAACGTTAAATACTAATAGTGCAATTATCTATACAACATACCAGTACGTGTACATAGACATGTCATTGCATCCATATACTTCGCAAATACATTCTCCTTATTTATATATACATAGGATGTATACTTTGCCCGAAATGAGATATCTCTCTTATTTTGCTCGGAACGAATCGTCTAAGGCAACGTGTACGGTATCCTTCAACTTCCTTGTGTAACAAAAATACGAACGATATAAGGGAATTGTTCTTCACGCTAAGTTATTCATCTACTTTCAGTTTGCGTAGAAATTTTTTCTTGTGCATTACTTTCACTTCCACAGAAAGAAATCATTATTTGAAACAAGTCTTTTGAAAATTTCATAGTGACACATAAATTGGACTGTTAGAAAATATGTTTGTGATCCCACCTTCCTGTGACTGTGCTTTATTTGGTTTGAGACTACGGATATCTTACCTAAAGTAGTATAGAAAATCTTTTATAGAAACTTAAATATCAGAACGCTATTAATAATATAGCTGCCACTTTCTCTAGACTTTTAAAAGAATGTGACTTGAAGTTACATTTTTGATTTTTCCTTCCACTTCCCAAACAAAATGAGCAGATGTGATCAAAATCGTTTAAGACAATTAAATCATCAATTTGTTATGTGCAAAGAAAATTTCTTTTAGCACGATATTTTATTTCCATCGATTCCCAGCAAAATGATGACAGATAACAGAAGATAATCTTTTATGTCCTAAGTCTCTCAATAAATTTTTCGAATTGCTTTACGGTTATATAGGTTTGATATAATTCTTGCTGTTGCCATTGCCAACAGACAATGTTGTTAATCTCATTTACCTTGTGTATCGTGAGAAAGTGAATTTCAAATTAGGTGCTTAGGAATGTACAGTAAGTTGAGCTTCGATATTATTTTTTTTATAATTTTTTTTTTTATTAGATTTTTATTAGATTGCTTTTGTATATAAATGATTAAGATCAATGAGCACAATTAGCTATTGATTGCTGTCGAAGCACTGTAAGCAGCATTAGCAATATTTTCTTAATGCGTTGCTTCTAAGCTTAAGTAATCCTGACACTAAAGACTCGTTGTGAGGTGATTTAAACGGTTTCGAGCGCTCTGTTAACTCACATCACAAGCATAATGGAAAATCTATGATGCGAATGCTTACCATTTTCACAACAAATGAAAAAAAAATGCTTTTGTTTGAAATGTTAATTACAAAATCCCAGTGAATCGTTCTTGAGGCCTTTCCAGCACGTTATATTAATATAATTCGAATTCTTTGATCTTCTTGTTAATGCATACAGCTGTTGTCTCTACGTTATTATGACCACGTCTTCCCTAAAACGGTTCAAAGATAGTTAGTGCGGTTGTATGTAACACCCAGAAGGGCTTATGATAGACTCACTTTTTATTATACCGATCATTTTCTAAATCGATCTGAACTTGTCTGTTCATTTGATGTCTGCCCACGTGTTCTCGTGTTAAATGGTTCGGATCGGTCCACTTTTTCGACCACTCCCCATATAACGACCTATTTTGAAAACTCGTTATAGACAATTACAATTTTCAAAATTTTTCAGCAAAAGTGGCTAAGTAGTAGTATTTCGGCACTCTAACTAGTTATGAAAAGTTTGGACAATTTTTGAACCCCCTCATATAACGAAAACTAAAGCTCATACGACAAGAAGGTATAATTTTCAATGCTTTATGATGAAAATTATATCATAATAGTAATACAACATAAAAAAATTGACTGCATTAAATTTGGACTATCTCGGTCTATTTTTTGGATCCTAATAAGCATTTTCACGAAAATTGATCCCTTGTAGAAAATTCTAAGTTTTAATATGTGGTGATGAAAATTGATCTATAATAGTGATTTTTAATACAAAAATGAGCATTGTGTTATACAATATGGTTTATGGTATTTAACAGTCGGTATTGCCCGACTATAATGTTCCTACTTGTCTATGCAATGGGTTTTTATCAGGGTTTGGAAAAGCCACGTGGTTCTTTAATTCATTATCCTCTCCCTTTCTAATAGTATACCAGAAGTAAATGCGAAAATATGGAGAGAATTAGAAATATTATAAAAAATTAGGTTTGTTGGTTTATTGTTCAAGATGTTGTAGGTAAGTTATTCTAGATCATCCTGGCCATATCGAACTGTACATTTATAGAAATACAGAATCTATGTGAAGCTTAAAATAATAATAAAGTAAAAGAACTTTTCCACATCCCATTACATATAGCGAAGACTCAAGAAAGTTTTTCCTTTTTTGAATTTCTATTGGATGAGGATGGCCATAGCTTAGCAAAACTGAAGAGAACAATTCAAAAATAAGTTTGATTTTAAGTTTTGTGTAAGAACACATTAAAAATGATTAAAGCTTATAAAGTAACCACACTATAGCAATGGCACATACTGCAAAACTAAAAAAATAATAGAATATAACCGTTAATAAAAATATGGAAAAGTTAAAAACCAAGATAAATAATTTTGTCCTAATCTTTAGATTATGGCGATCACTTCAGCCAATCGTGAAAATGCTTCATTTTCCAAAAATGTTTGCTGTGTTGTTGAAAAGTAACGTTTGCGTGTGCAGTCATACATATATATATATAATATAAAGCTATGTACACATGCATTGTGTTTACTCTTCTTGATGGAGGTGAGCTTGCGTGATATGTGTGCAATCGATGTTGAGCTGTATGCATTAATATCTTTCGGCTATCCAATTATAATCCATCTGTCAGGGCAAGTGGATATAGGGAGGAAAGTTAGGTATGTCGATATGGTTATCAATTTGGATTTTTCTAATGAAATGAATTGAAATGAATTTGTCTTTTAGTATAGAACATTGCTTTTTTCCCTATTTTTATTGCGCGGCTAAAATTTATATGTAAATCTTTAAAGAGTTGGTACAAACGCAGCAGATGAAATATATTTTGAAAAGTTGAGAAGTTAAAGCTCGAAAGTATATTTTCACTGTTAAACTTTACAAATATGGGACTTTACTAAACCGATTGAGAAATTTTTAATACGTTCATGTTTATACCTTGTCGCAGCATAGGTATATCAATTATAAAGCAGAAAAACCTCTTAAAACTCAGCATTCTTAACTTAGGCAAAAATATTTATATATTTGCGAACCAAATAAAATATTATTGATAGTTTTATAGCTAGTATTTTAGCAATGGAATTGTGCAAAACTGAGAGGAAAAAATTCCGTCAAATATATTTAGGGCAAATATTTGCAGACAAGTGAAAAAATGGAATATATTTTTGATAAATATTTTGATATTGAATTATCTATTGCATCAAGATATAATATACGATACTTTAAGTTGTTGAAATCATTTTTTAAATATTCACATGCTTAGCCCACACATCTATGAAGGTAAAGAACCAAATTCTGCATAAAGACGGCACAAGGGAACTAAAAAAAAAAGTACATATTTTAAGACAAGAAGTTGTAACATATCACCCAGGCTTACAAAAAATATGTAAGAAAATTGTATTCGGTTATCTTATCCGAATCTTTTATACCCATCAGTGAAGGATAAGAGGTATATTCAAAGATCGTCTATAGAATAGTAGATACAAATTTTTATATAGATACAAAATTTATACAAATTTTTTATTTCCAATGTTCCTGGCAAATTTGTAGTCGATAGCTTCATTTTTGCAGCCAGGAGAATGTTACCAATCAACTTTAAACAGACGGATAGGCGGACAAACGGGCAGGCTTAAAACAATGCAAAATTTGGTGCTGATCAAAAATATATATACTTTGCGCGGTCTATGAAGGTTCCTTCTGATCGTTGCTATCGGTTTGACAAAATGAATATATTTCTCATTCTTCGGTGACTGGTATAAAAAAAATTTTAACAAATAAAAAAATTATACTCAGGTATTACATACCCTACACAATTCCGACCAGTGGATTTATTTGCTCGTTTTGGCACAAAATAATACACATTATTTTCATGCAAAACCATAATTTTCATGAAAGGCCGCATATGTGAAGATTAGACTTTCTTTCTATATATGGTCGTTCTTTCAGATAATCGCTATATATGTTGGCGTTCTATGTCATCCAAATTCCCTACCGTTAATTTTTTTGCTGAAACGCTACCGGAAATTAATTTTCACCGTAAAATATTATAAATTAATCCTTTTGCCGATGGCTTACTACTCATGAGATATCTTATATGGAATGGTGCCAAGAAATAGCCCCAAGTGGTTGAAATTAGCTCCACTTAATTTGTTTATTTAATTTCTATCATAAACAAATTTTCATTACAAAACAAGTAAAAACATTATTGTCGGGCGAGACTGACCATCAAATACCCTACACCACATATTTTAACACAATTTTTATTTCTGTATGAAATTACTATTATGGGTCAATTTTCTTCACTATATACTAAAAGAACCAATTTTTGTAAAAATCCTTATTAGGATTTGGTAGGATCCAAAAAATAGACCGGGATGGTCCAAATTTGGTACGGTTAATTTTTTTATGTTAAATTACTATTATGATATAATGTTTATCATGAAGCATTGAAAATTATACCTGTTTGTCCAAAAAATGCCCGAGTCGGTGCAAAGTTTTTATACCTATTTAGAATGCCAAAATACCACTACTTACCCACTTTTCCGAAAAATTTTGAAAATTAACATTATTTTCCGTGCACAGACTTCCAAGAATAAAGCGTTATATGTGGAATGGTCCGAAAAGGGGACGGATCTGAACCATTTTCAATAGCGTTCGTCCTTGGGCCAAAAAACGTTATTATGGCAAATTTCATCAAAATATCTCAAAAGTTGCAACTTGTAGTTTGCACACAAATTTACATGCACAGACATCAGAGGGACAGATAGACAGGCAGGCTTAGATCAATTCAGATTATGATTCTGAATCGATCGGTACAATAGAAGTTGGGTCGATCTTAAGGCCTTCTGCCTGTTATATACGCCCACACTAACTTAATATACCCTGTACCACAAGTGGTGTAGAGTATAAACATTTGAAAGGAATGAAAAAAACTTTTTTTCTTTCCCCACACTTATTTTCCTACAAACTATCACGTTAATCAATTTGACGTTTTCCAACTTTTAAGCACAAAGCAATCATTGTAAGGCCCATAAAATTCCAAAAATTTTGTAGTGATTTTTATTCGCATAAAAAGACCTTTAGAAACCTATAATTAATGTTTTTCTATTTGATCTGATTTTCAAAATGACATAAACCTATTTCTATCGAAGTGGGTTAATTTGATTTTTAATTAAGACAGGAAGCTGAAATTTGACACAAATTCTTCCTAATCGGTTACAGCCTTATTGCTCTGGTTGCTTTAAAATCCTCGGGCTAGCGTGGTCCAGCTGTACTGTAGACTTTTCCTTAGCTTTTGTCTCTTACTTAACTCTTACTTACCTCTTGTCTCAGAAAAGGCTCCTTTACTGAGGTAAGAGAAGAGCCCTTCGCAATTGGCCTTCATAAGAACCGTGCTAGGAGCAATGTTGAAAATTACGGAGGAATTGCTAAATTGTGTGCTTTTTGCAAATTATTTACGGTTGTCACCGGTGTCTATTTAATCACCCTCTCAAGCTGGTTTTGTTGAAGGTAACTAACTCTATTGCGACAAAACTGTTGGAACTTATTTGCAATATTTCAAGGGAGTTCTCCAATTGTAAATAATAATAAATAAAGAGTGTAAACAATCAGGATCATAAAGTCTTTTTACGTGAATTGTCTTGTACTGGTTTGCCTACTAATTTAGTTCCTAGTCTTATCAAACTGGCCGAGCACAACGTCGACAAATTCTGGTACACCACGATCCCTACAAGTCATAATAGTAGGAAAAATAATAAAATAGGTATGATTTGATGACATAAAGGAGAACTTGTGACTACATAAAAAAACGTAGTCGCTAAATTTTTCGCATTTTCGTCATGTCTTATATTTTCATATTTCCGAAAAGTTATTATCCAGATTTTCGTCAGAACTACCTGCTTATCCTACTCGAACATGATCGGAATCAGTTTACTAGCACATTTTACTTAATCGTTAATTGTAAATATGTTATTAAACCATTCGGGATCACGATTTATTTTGTCGTTAACTGTGGACGTGTTAGTAAACATGCCGTAATAACACATGTATGCAAAATGTCGACAAATCTAATGTTAAGTCACTACTATTTATTTTAATCCGACCATGCAGCAGAGACTCCAAATATAATGGATATGTTAAAGTGAAACGTTAATTACAACTACTAAGAAAAATGTCATCGTTTAGTTGTTCCCTCAGAATGAGCAAACGACAAATTTTTAGAAATTTTGGAAAATTTGCATCGCTCAATACGTTGTTCACATTTGATAAGGTTGATTTCAATGTAAATTTGGTATTATGAACTAATTTTTTGAAATATTAAAAATGATACCTTTTTACTATATAAAATTCAATTTTCCTAGGAACCGTTGCATGAGAGAGGGTTTAAAAAATTGCCCTAACCGAATTCAATTTATCATGTCAATTTAGAATGTCCAAATATTATTACAGAGCGAGTTTTGTCGAGAAGTTTTGAAAATTGCAATTTTCAAATGGATGTTCGAGAAAGTGGACCGATCCAAAGAGTTTTCAATGGAATTCGCGCTTGGGTTAAATCAGGTCGTTGTACAAAATTTCATCAAAGTATCTAGTAGCTTGAATACAAATTTATATGAACAGGCATCAAACAGATAGGCTGGAAAATGATTCTGGATCAATCAGTACAATAAAAGGTGGGTCTATCTTATGCTCTTTTAGGTGGTTCACACACCCGCACAAACTTAATGTATCCTGTATCACAAGTGATGTAGGGTATAAAAAGAAGGACGGGTAATTTTTATTGAGTTCTTTTATGTTAACGTTGCATACGCGATTGGATGTAATATTTACATCAACTTAAATGTGATTAGTTTGTGGTCTACTAGTTATTTTTTTTGACGCTGCACTTTGGCCTAGTAAATGATTTTCTTTAGTGTTTTCTATTATTTCAGAGATATGTTCTTATGCGCATCCCGTTACTCTCCCGTAATCGATACTTTCGCGCGCAGGGTATTAGGATAAGGAACTGATATGGTTACTAGTTGAAGTAATTCTTATTTGAAAATGACAAAGGATTACACTCTCTTTCTATGTAGGGTTCAAATTAATGATGATATAATATAATGCGATAGAGATGCCTTGGGCATGTGCCATTCAAAATCGACGGCAATAAATTAACGATTACTATAAGGCATGCATTAGGTTACGGATGGCCAATGTAGATTTGAGGTGAATTTAGATTTGAGATTTTATCATCTTTTTTTAATTGAAAATTTTGTATTTTTATCCTTTACACTACAACACTGTGTAGTAACCGATTATTATTTTTTAATTCATGTGACATTTCTCTAAATCGATTTTTAAGCAATTTCTGGCAAAAAAATTTTTCGATTTTAAATTTAAAAAACAAAAAAACAAAAGATATGGGAGCTACGGCAAGTAAAAACATGATAAGCAATACAATTAAGGAAGAGAACGAAAATTTAAAATCTTGGATACCTGAAGTACAAAATTTGTAAAGAAAAAAATTTTTTTCCTTATAATAATCACAAAACCTTACTAAAATATTAATTTCCAGGACGACGCCGATGGAAGTTGACGCTCAATTTAATAAACTTTATTTACACTCACGTGAAGCATTGCATGCAATGAGAGAAAATGCGAGCGACGAATTGATCGGGCAAATGGTGAACATGATAAAGCAAAACAAAAAACAACTGTCTGAAAGCTTTGACGACGCCATCATGTATCGTGCCGAAATTGGAGAACTTGTAAGGCAACGATTAACGCCCAGAACCGATGTATATAATATACCGAGTCTGGATATTGATAACGTCGAAAGCTACATTAGTTCCAGAAGTTACTTTTTTGATCATTTTGCTCATAAGAAAAGCGCAGAGCAAACAAAGAATGAAAGTACAAATAATTCAAATATAGCAACAAGCAACAGCGCCCAGAAGAATAAAGAAAACGGCGATGGAATAGACATCATGTAAAATTTATGAGAATAAATGTTTATCAAATTTGTGTTCTGTCAAGTCCACAGACTTGACATGTATCATTTAGATTTTTCACTTTTTATATTTATTCACGGAAGTTCGCGTCTCATTCGCGAGAAATTTCAAAAGAGAAAGAGGCTGTTATCTGGGTTAAATATTCAGGCTAATTTGCATGCTATTCGCTCTATATTGTGAATTAATTTCGTACTTTCTCTTTCCTCTTCTTTCGCACTGTCCTGGTCTTCAATTCGACAGTGGCGTTAGTGCGAACTTTTTACAATTATATTCAAGTAATTTGATAACGGCTTTCTCTTTAAACTCCTTCCTCATTTTTTCAACAGACGGCTCTAAGACAATATAGCTATAGCCATTCAGATTTGTAAACAGAGCAGAAACAAGACTACCGACGCCGATTCCTAAATAATTTATATCATATGAAAACATTTTTCGTATGCCACCATAATATAAATTAGAGATTTCATTATTTCCTTACACTTTTGAGTAGCACAAGGAACAAGATCGATTAAATAAGATTGTCTACCCGTCGGCATGTCTGTTATTGTGTGAAATCTCTTTTCCAATTACCCCTAACATTTAGTCTTATTTGTATAATTTTCTCTTTAGTTTGAAAATGTTGAAAAACGAGGTTATATACGGCCTTTAAGACGGTTTATATATATTTTCATGTTGGCGTTTATTTTTATTTTAATAAGCATTGTTTTGTATGTTTATGAAGCGGAAGGCAACAGTTTTTTCGTTACTGTGTCTGTTGTTCTTTAATTTCATGCTTAGTTTTCTGTTATGCTCCGCCAGTAAAAAAGGGGCAAAAATATATGTAATAATGGAAGATTCACTTGCTTATTAAGTTTACCATCACTTGTGGGTATATACGAGTTACATATTCATTGTACTAGCATACTGTACTTACGTTCCTCTTGGTACAATGTCGCCCAATTGTGGTTTACTACATTTAAGTAAAGAGCGTATCAAAAAATATAAGGCTAAATGTATTAGTATAAGAGGACAGCAGCAGCAACGCACCGCCTAGAAACTATGAACGAAAGTTTAATGCCTTTTGTCGTTAAGTAAAACGCTTCCTTGTCCATGCATAACTATATGTACATAAATCGTTGCTTGCGCTATCGTCATTGTTTTGACCCACTTTCGCTCTAAATTCCAACAACTCTTCGTTTATTCCTTTAAACCACTTAAGTGCAATTTAAAAATAAAAGTTTAATGCAGAGCCAACCAACTATTGTTACAACTGTTTTAGTATTTCCATACGGCGGGTCATCATTGTAGTGACCTCAGCCGCAAAGTGCCGTCAAAACTGCAAACATATATGCGTTTCCTTCGCGATGACTCAAGTCGCCAGCGATGTTGAAGAGCAAAACTTTCTTGTTTCTCTTAACATGTTTGTTCTTTTTATTATTATTATTATTTTTTCATTTTGTTTGCTATTTTTTTTACCAACTTACACTCATTTCTATTTACTAGCTCACAGTTTTAAAAAGGAACTAACATTCATTGAGAAACTTACAGACACATACAAGCATCAAACATTTATTGCTTAAGTGTCAACGAATAAAGTGTGTTGTGGTTGTTATTAAAAATGCGTATAATAAATATTTCATAACTGAACGCCATAGAAATAAACAGAAAATTGTTGAATGCAAAAGGAAAACATACAAAGAAAATGGGAAAAAAATAAATAAATAAAAAAATGGAAGGAAAATAAAAAACAATAACGAATTGAAGTTGAAATTGAGTTTGCTAGCATGAAATTCAGGTGCATTGATGTTCTACAGCACATTTCAGCTTTCTTTATCTTAAAGACCTTGTAAATCGTGATCGTTTATAACAGAAGAACATTTTAGAATTTTTTATATCTATTTTATTTCATTTTATTTGACTTCGTTTTTTCTCACTTTTTTCATAAGTTTTGATATGGTTCTAGTTACATATGTAACAAAAAGTCTTATTTCAACTTATTTTAATACTTATGCGTGTGTATATGTAAGCAAAAGTCTCTAGCTTACTTTTGTAAAAGTTGAATTTGTTACTTGTTACTTCTATTTTTATAAGATTTTATATTTTTGTATTGGGGAAAAAAAAGGAAAAAACTTAATGGCATTTTTTTTACCAAGATTTAAAAACATGGGTCTTATATTATGAGTGAGCTTTTTTATACCAAACTTTAATTCTGCTATTTCTGCGCGAAGAACTAAAATAATTCACCTTGACTTTGCTTGACGTCGGCTTTGCGCTGTTAAGAGAATTCTGCAGACAAGTTACCAAATGATAGCGGAATGGGCCACGGATCAATGTATAAAACTTTCCAGCCAAGGTATATTCATTTTTTCAGATTATATAAATATGTACAGGGTTTGATGGAATGGATTTTTTGAACGTTTTATCTCAATTGCATCGTGGCACCTTTAGTTCTTTACATTACAGAGAAGAAAAACTCCTTTCAGCAGCAATTCGGAAGCGGAAAATTAATTCAATCAATTTTTCATCATTAACGAGATAGGATATCACTGTACTCGTTTTGAAATAATTCCATCGACTTACTTTGACATAGGAAATCTTATTGTTATCCATACAATAATTTTTACCCGTATTCCGGGATATCTTTACGACAAATTTCAGTTTGACCGTAGCAGTAGCTTGTGTCTCCAAGACTGATTTGTACTGATACGGTAAGGACATGGAATTCTTGGCCTTCGGGTATCCACTCATTTGTCAATACCTGCAGACTTGCTAACTAAGTGAAGGCGTTATATAACACTTGTATAAATGTGTATGACTGTTATAATCTAAAATCGAATGTTTCATTTTCTTATTTTATTATATATATAACATCGAATAAGTGAATTTTTCCTTTTTTTTGTAGAAGATATTAAGACGAATTTTCTTTAATTTTATTTATTGGCGCAGGATATTTCTATTTAAAAATCATTTCATATAAATGACTGGCTCTGGACTTCTGTAAAAATTCAATCCTGAATCATTAACTTTTGCACTTTTCCGTATAAATCTACTTTTATTTCACCAACAACACGAACTAATTTAATGAATCAAGTCATTTACCGAATCCCGGAGTAAAAAGTCCAATGAAACAAAATTCCTTAACTACGAAGCCATTCAACCAAATATGAGTTTCATCCTAAATGCACAAAACGTAATCGTGGGTTTATTTCTTTTGTAATAAGTTGTAACAACTTTCGTTCTGCACGCTGTTCAACTACGTATATATTGTATCTCACACATAATAGCAAAGTTTGAACAATATATGGAAAATCATTTCTACATAAGTTCACTATTCCTAAAGTTATTTTGTGAAAAATTTATTACTATTATCATGGTTTTTTAGTCTTTTTTTAATTAATTATATCGTTTTTATAATGAATATATATATATAGTGGGGCTGGATAATTTTCATATTAATTTCTTACGGGTTGACGAAAACATTTTCCGAGAGATCATCCAAATAAAGATCGTTTACACAAGATCAGATCTGCAATAGCCCACCTAAATGAAATATTTTCATCTATTCCCATAGAGCAACACCTCTCAATAGACGTACAAGTACGTTGAACAAAAATCGGTCATTTTCGGAAATAATATTTGCAAAATAAGCTCCACAAATGGTACCAGGTATTTGTATTATGTGGTGTCAGGGGATATACAACCTGTTCCAAAACAAGGAGACGAAAGAAATAGACTAGCAGAAAAGCCAGATTTGCGGGTCATTAATGATATCGTCTTACGATTAGCCAGAGTGATGCTAAGAATGAAGAGTTATGTAATGTTTTTCGGTAATTTTTACGCATCCTTGTCGCTGGTATACTATTTATCAAAACAAGCGACCCATTGTGTCGGAAGTGTGCAACAGAAGAAGGCGACTAGTTGTATGCTCAGGGATGAGAAGGACCGAATGAAGGCGACGTTGTGGAAACGCAACAACATTGTTGTTTTGTTGTCTACTTATACTGACTCCCAATCCGCAGACAATGCCGATGTGATAAGTGACTGAAGCATAAGATTGATATCTCTTGCCCTAAAATAGTGAAAGAATATAATATACACATGGGAGGAGTGGACTTGATGGATAGCTGCTTTGGTCGCCATCGTATAAGAGTGAAAAGACGCAAATGGTAGTTTAGTCTATTGTACTGTCTATTGGACCTAGCCGTAATAAATTCGTACAACCTTATGAAAAAATCTCTATTGCAAATTGCATCCATTCACATAAAAAACAACCACATCTTAGGCAGTTCCGCAATGATTTGACTGATGAAGAATCCTTGTGTGGTTTTTTTTCTTTTATTTTTCTGGCTAATTGATTTCAAATTTTATTTATTAAAAATGAAAATTAATGCATGTAAGGGTTAAGCTGTCATTTCTAGTCATATAAAATTGTTTCCACATGTTACACTATAAGAGACACTTAGTTTTATTAGTGTAATAAAAACATACATATGACTTATCGTTAACCCTAAATCAAATTTTCATTTTAAGTTAGCTTTACTTTAGTTTTAGTTTATTTTAATAATAATAATAACAATATTAATTACAGTTCAGGCGGTATCCAAATATTCGATATCTTTTTATATCCAATCTAAATCAAATGATTCAAAACTGTGTTTTAGCTAGTGTATGATACCATATGTATGTTGTAAGATGTTTCTGAATTTTTTAAAAAATTTCTTCAAAATTGTCAATGATTGTTCGAAAGGAGCACGGCCCGTCTTCAACTTTTCCAATATCTAGAACGAAAATGGGCAAACCGTTTGTATGCATTTTGGTAGCGTTGGTTCATTTTAAAGACTACGAGCTTTTTCACAAGCTTTCGAAGCTTATCGCTTTAGTCGAAGTTTCTTTGACTTTCTTCAAAATGTAATTACCTTCGTTTGAATTATCACAAGTCATAATGTTTTTTTTTCTTGAGAGGGTTGGTGTTACATCATGTTTACGCAACAATACAATATAGTTACGCATTTTGTATGCTGGAATATTGTTCCCCAGATATTATAGAGAATTGTATTGCTTTAAAGCGCTATAACGTAAGATTTACGATGCGTAGTGGATGCTGAGTGAGTATCTTTATTGTATTGAGTTGACTGGGTGTTAGTTGACTGAAGGTGGTGCTACCAAACATGCCGCGAAATACTCGCTAACAAACATATACAATAAAGTTAACACAACACCGTTCAAAAATTGAATTTATTCCGAATTTATGCATGCATATGCCTTTTCCTTCCCACTTTCATCCAATATTGTAATTGTATTGTAGAAATCGTTGAGGAGGTACAGCAGCTTGATATATTTTGTCCATATATATACATTAATATTTATCCTGGGTTTTTGCTGGATTTGCATAAGAAAAAATTGTAATGTAAATTATTGTTAAAAAATCATAAAACACTGAAAAAAAAATTGCTGTCTGCATATGAAAAATTTTAATTGAATTTTTGCGCACATATACGTATTTATTTATATCAATTGTTATCACCAAGGGAGTTTCTGGGAAACCATATCGTAATGATAAAGTTTAAAATCCTGTTTAAATATACAGATAAATGCTGTTTTGGCTTATTGACAACTAGAGTATCTACATGCAAGTTGAGTTTGAACAAAATGTTTATATTGTAAAATGTAGATCGAATTTTGTAACAAGGTTTTTGTAGAAACTGATTGCTCAAATAAAACTTTTGCACTTAAGTTCGTTTTCGTTACAGATTCTTGGACCTACACACCCTGTAACATAGTGTACAAATTCTAATATTCTTAAAATCGCAACTCTCACTTAATTCGTGCGGTACGAATATTTTTGAATTGTTTTTTCTTCTCAAAATCTTTGGGATAATCAAAAACGTTTGCGCCCTTATTTTACAACAAATTTTACGAACTTTATGATAAGCTCTGGTTCGAACTTGTGCAAGAATCAATTGCTCTTAATTGCTCCTTTGCATTGCTCTTATAAATAATAGTCGAAAGAAAATCTGTGAACTGGATGTAGTAGCTTATAAGTTCGTCAAACCAAATGAAACGATCACTATAACAATCGATATGGTTAGGCTGAAAAGCGGGTGCAATGTTATTCGACGATGTAAGGGACAACAATATTTTAGCAAAGCCAAAATCCTTAAAAATGGTGGGCTATCTTCACTTCGGTGAGTTTTCAACGCGGCCAATGAAAGAACTCCTACAATATATTTTTTTTTCATTCGATGTTTCATGTTCACGTTATCCTTAACATACCATTCTCTCGCGGTACGTAGGGTTTTCTCGATAAATTAATTGAAAGAATTTCTTAACAAAAGATTACTTCTTCGTTGATCGAAAATTCAAATTTTTCACGCATATGCTTGCCAAGTAAATAAAACTTAATATTCCTAAAATCCACTACCTACTGCTTCAACTATAGATTTGCAGATTAAATGAATATTTTAACTTTTTTGCACCCGACAAATCATGGGTTACAGATCCCTCGCAATTAAGACTTTCTCGGAGGTTTGCCTCGAATGCTGCCATTTTTACATAGGTCTAATAACCTTCTCTAATATTATTATTATCCTATTAATTTAGCTTTCATCACATAAAATTTAGAAAAGTACGTTTTGTTGTTTCATATTGATATTAGCGATATTACCTCTTTAGTTAAAAAAGTCCAAGAGGGGGCATGAACCTTCAAAGACTTGTGCAAAGACCTATACACAGACTTCATCTTACTATAGGTACAAATATTTCAATTAAATCCTAATAAGTGATATCAGAGTTCGTATATAAACTTTTTTTTAGTTTTCATTGAATTATTCACCTTTAAATTATTATGATATTTATTATGATATTTTCTTTTTGAAGCTGTCTTTGAAATGTTTATATAGTTGAGTATAAAAATATTGTAGTACTGCATTGGCCGTGTTAGTTTTTCTCTTTAAAGCTTAATTACAATTATCTTTATTAAATTTTATCATTTTCTTTGTTTATAGTCCCGCTGTCTATTATTGATAATGTTGTAAACTATATTGTTTACTACATACAAAAAATTATTAACGTTCACTACTGAGGATAGCGTTTAGTATGTATACACGTCGTACGTATGCATAGTGGCTTGTTAACGTTAGTGTGCAAATGGAGCACATGGCGAATGGTACGCTAAGTGTATGCAAAAATTTGTTAGAGCAGACATTAGTTGTGACTTTGAAATAACATTATAGACTTTACATTTGAACTGTTATTTCGTGAAGCTTATGTTTAGAAATCAATCTTTTTATGAATGCTATGATAGGACAATGCTAAAGTCAATTGAAGTGCATATTCATTTTCTGAGAAAGTCTGCAATAATTTAATTAGGTCTAAAAATTGGGAAAGTTAAACAGTTTGATATTGCGAAGCAATTCGAATTGTTGATTACTCAACTATTTATAGAAACAAACGGACAGGCAGCCACGACGACAGAGAATTTGACGATAAAAATTGGCTTAACCAACATGCAATTGGCTTAACCAACAATTGCAAATCTCGTTTACGTATGTACAGTCTGATCGTTATGTGGTGTACCGAATGGCTAACATCGTGATCATGAATTTTATATGAGTGCATATGCCCCTTTCTGTTATGATTTTGTTAACAAGTTTTGTTTATCAAATGGATAAGTTGTGTTTATGAAAACGTTAATTTTTCCCATTTTATTGGTTTTACGAATTCCACAAGGGGTATATAAGGTTTGTCGAACAAGCAGGCATCAGAGGATCCATACAATACATATTGTGTTGAATGTTATAAATACTGGAATCGATTTAACTATATTGCGAATTTAAAACTTTATCGAAAGGACTCTTAAACCCTTTATTTCCTATAACGTGTTATTTACACGCACAATGAATGCAAAGGTTTTTAGACAAGGCCAGCCACATTTCAAAAAATGATCGTTTATGCCTTATACCAACTTTTAATATTACATATTAATGAATGCAAATATCGTAAACAATAGATTATATGGTCGCACATTAGTACAATCAGATATCGTGCAGGCAATAAAAATTCGACTTAAACCGAAGATAACTTTTTTTTTTTCTATACCCTGTCTGTCCGTCTAATATCCTTTCATGTATTTTAATGTTCAACCTACAATTTTCGAGATATTTTGATGAATTGAAGGACGAAAAGTATTGCAAATGGTTCCGGTCGGACCACTTTTTCGATCACTGCCGACATAACATCTTATTTTTATAAGACGGCTTATGAAAAAATTTTCGCAATTTCGCGCTAAAAATCGAGTAGTAATAGTTGTCTGGCATTCTAAATTAGTGTGAACATTTTTTTGAACCCCTTACCATGCCACCGTTCCTACGGAAACTGAACCTTTATATAATAAAAAGACCTAATTTTCAATACTTTTTTATATAACATTCTTTTGTAACAATAATTTGACGTAAAAAGTAATTTTACCGAACTTGGTCTACTTTTTGAATTCCAACTGTATAATGAATGAAAAACAAGCCTTTATACTCCAAAAAGATATAATTTTTAATACGCACGTAATTTGGATTACTTGGGTCTATTTTTTTAAAAAGCACTATATATGTAGGGGCTCGAATGGAAGCAAATTCTTCTATGGCGACAAAATGTAATTTGTGATTTGTTATGACGGAAATAACTGGAAAATAATAAAATCTTTGACATGCAAATTAAGTTTTCTAAATTTAGACCACCGTGATGGTTAAGTATGCTTCAATATGCGGGCTTTCAAGAAAATTATGCAAGTGCTTAAAAATAATGTATAATTTTTTGTTCTTATATTAAGAGAATGACGAAGTGATATAGGATACACAACGGCCGCCCTTGCCCAACTACACTTTTTACTTGTGTTGTATTCTTGTTTCGTTTAGGGAAAGCTAACAAACTTGAACACACATGAATATATATATGTATATATGCATATATATAATGCATTAATTGTGAAAATGTATGTTCAACAATTTAGGTAATGAATAAAATCCCATTGCATGCGGTGATATAAATTTAATAGTTCCACATCAAATAATTAACAAAAATAATCTATGAAAATGATTTACGTTAAAAATATTAGTTAAAATTTTAAACATTCCCTTGCATACCAAAATTGTTCATTTATTTGTTATCGCTTAAGTGCCAAGCAAAATGAAAACTTTCTCAAGGTGGAAGGAAAAAGGACGAAGAGAAGAGTATAGGAATTGGAAGCATGCACGCGTGCAACAGTTTTAAAGCAATGAACTTTTCTCAATAGTTAGAAAATTAGTGGCTAGCAAAAGGAATATAAAAAGAAAGTCACGTAACCACTCATGATAATTACATAAACGATTTATATATATTTTCTTTTAAATCCAATTGAATGGGTAAGATATTCTGTACCATATATTTTTATTATGTTCTCATTATTGTTGATTGCTTTTTTTATGTTTTTGTAGGGTTTATCTGTTTATTTTAAATATAAGTTTTCGCAAAACGATTCAATCAAGCATTTCAGCTGTTTTTGCATAAATATGTACATGTATATATGTATGTACGAGAATTGACACATATATGCATTGCAAATAATTCCTCTTTTTTAACGCTATATGAGAAAAATTGGTCAACGTACGAGTGAGTTGTACAAAGTATGTTATAACAACATAACATTTAATAGTGCGAAAGTGTATGAACACATGTGCATAAATGTATTTAGTCAACCATTGACATGCTTGCTCTTCGTTAGTGCGAACGTTCTTTATATATATATTTATATATATATATATATATATATGTATGTTCGCTCAACATTGTAGCATGTACGCGTTTGTCCATTTTATATTCTTGGGTACTACTTTTACTCTATTTTGTATATATTATGTATGTATGTATGGATGGATGCATGTTATGTTACCGTTTCCATTCCGACTGTACCCAATTCCCTTTAATTTATTGTTGTCTCTTTTATTTTTAATTTTCAAAACAAGAAAATTTGACCAAGTTGTTAGGATAGAAATTGAATGCTTAAAGCTAATAATAGAAATGTTTCTTTGTACTCCGAGTAAGTGAATATTATAAATATTTCGTGCCACTATACCACAGTGATCTCATATTGTTTATCCTTAGTGAGCCTGACGTTTTTTTTCTATTTATTTATATTCCCGCTATTTTTGTGTCAGCTGTTGTTAAAATTCTTAAGATTGCAAAAATATAGATAGAAAGTTGAAGTATGACATATATATTTCTCAATGAAAATACTCTAATGGGCACGAACTGCTCATAAATTTATCTAAATTAGTAAAATGATAGTTTCGATTGGTTCATAAAAATTGCAGTAATTAACAAAAAAATAAAATTTATTTGTTTGTGTTGGTGGGCACTAAAAAGTTCGATTTAACTTTGCTATAACTTCTTTACTGTATTTAGAAATATGCAAAAAACTGTCATTTATATTGACAAAAGATTATCAGAACAAAGTCCTTGAAAAACACAGTTTCAATCAATATTTTGTTTGATACATTTTTTAATCAACAGCGATTTAATAAATAAAAAATTTTCAATGAGAAACACGTAGAATTTGGCTTGTTTTCATACTTTAGGGCTAATTGCAATTGTGAAAACGGAAACATAACAAAAAAACATGTTATTAATTTTGGCCGAATATTCTTGATATCTGTCTTCTTCTGCATCTTCAGCTGTTCGAGTGCACGTGGAAGACTTTATTTATTTATTTATTCATCTGTCGCCACAATTACACACTCAGTCGTATTGAGCAACATACTTAAGGGTACTTAAATAATCCAATTACAGAGAAGATCATTAAAGCACAGCAAAGTTAACAGTTTTCAGTTTCAAAGTAGATAAACTTTTTTGCTAGAATATTTTTAGACTTAAAGTATTAGCAAAGTGTACTTAAGTCTTAGCGTTAAAATAATGACTTTATATATATCAAAGAATATCGATAAGAACGCAACGAAGCTAAAGTGAACGGTATACAATATTATAAGCATTAAAGTATTAAAGGCCTATATACTTAATCCATAGTTTAAGTGCGAAACTTAGCATAGGTATTATACGTTTTTTTAAATTATGTTTAAAATTCTTGAAAAAATTTTCTATTAATTTAACTTAAACTTTTTTATATTGGTTTAGTTTTGCATTTATACTATTTTCCCGTTGTTGTTGCGTTTCATGATAAAAACTTTCAAAGTTAAATAAGAATTAACTGCATATTTAACATACATGCCACGGAAAACAGGAATGAAAACCATGTAAACAGTTGACGTTACGTTGACCTCAATTGGTTGATATTTTATGTCATCACACCGAAAGATAACATATAAACGAACAGACCATGTAAATGTAGAAAAGCGAAAAGAAATTACAAGGAATTTGAAAAGGAAGCAGTTCGAAGAGTATTTTTCTATATATTTTTACTTAAATTTATATAGATTCATATCAAGTGCTTATCGCATATATGTGAACGTAAAGCACCGAGGAGGAAAAAACGAGGAAGAAACTCGTCTGCATCAGATTCCTTCGAAAACTCCATGATGTTTTTCATATCAAAACAGAAAAGCTTTTGCAAACCTAAAAAAAAAGCCCTTAGGAAGAAATTATTTCATCAGAGCGAGACAGAAACGGAGTAGATGTCCTCTCTTTTCTAACATGTTGGTTCAACCCATATTCTTCGTACAGGGAGCGCCTATTTTTGTTGTTTGAAACAGAAATATCGAGTAATTGTTAAAAAAGAGGACAATTACGATAACAATATCGTAAAAAAACAACCACGCCATTTGTATATAAATAGCATAATATTAAATAAAAGTTTCGTATTGTATTGTGGTATACTACTCTGCCGGGTCCCTTTCTTTAATGTGCGACATGAATAAAGGCAATAATGTCGTCTGCCTTCTTATGAGGGCCGTTTGAGAATTTTTCGACCAAAAGGGGAAACAAGATAATTTTTTTTTTTTAAATTTAATTTGTTTCTTCTTCTTGTAGATCCATACATTTCGAACGACGCGATCCCTTTAATCCGTCCAAATAGTAATTGAACTTTTCCTTATTATCAACGAAGCTAATGATTGCCTGATTTGTCCGAAATCTCTCTCCTCCGAGCGCAATCTTTAGTTTATAGAATGGAAACATTGTTTGGAGCTAGATATGTTGAATAAGAAGAGTAGTCAACTAGTTTCATCTGTAATCAGAAATAAAAAAAATTAATTTTGAATATTACAAACGCTCAGATGTAAGCTGACAATCTTGGTGATAGAAAATTTGTCCATTTTCCACAATTTCTGCGTTTAGCTTGTCAAGTAATGATGCATAACTTTTTCCTGTCCTGCCACCATCTTCCCTTTTCGAAGGTGATCGATTTAGATAATGCCATGGCTATTGCAGAAAACAGTTGACATCAATTTCCTAGCCGAAGAATCAACCATTGCTTTTCCTTCTCTTTTCTTTTTCACTTCCTCCTTCACATCCTCCTCACTTCCAACGAGCAGCGTTAGAATATTGCAATCGGATATGTTTTTGCTCCAATGTAAACACACATGGCACCCAACGTGCGATCAATTTTCTCATGTTTAAATATTAGTTTAATAAGTGACAAGAAAACATTCTTTGGACATGTTTATACTTTGTGGCATTTTTCTAACCTCAATTTAACGCCCGTCCAGCATCTTTTCGTGACATTCAGTGATGCCTTCAACAGAGGATATAGAGTTTATCCGTCCTGACCGTAGCTACCCGAATCTATACGGACACGTTTCAGTTCAGCTATCTAAAACTTCACCGTGATGAATGATGATCCTTAATTTGTGTGAACGTATCGACTTTTAAAAGTGAATACTTATTGATAGCCAACCATAATTATTCGTCACAAATGCTTGAAACTTTGGAGAGCATTTATCAACGCATGTAGAAATATATTCTCTAATTTTTGTGGATAAATGCTGTCATCATCATGCTCAGGTCGAAAACTTTTCACACAACATAAGTATACCTGAAATTATAGTAATTAGTATAATAGTTAAAAGTTGTAATTTTATTGTACGAAGACTTTTTTGGTAACTTGGAAAAGAATTAGATCGCTGCTGCTAATCGGCTTATTTATGCATTTTATGATAACATTCTCGTAAATCATCCATTAGTTACATTTTGATTTGACCAAAGCAGACCAGACTTTTAGTTTAATGCTTTGGTAAGGTTTGAAGCAGCCGTACAAACTTAACATACTTTTCCGTCATAAGTGATATAGCGTATAATAAATTGCTTTAATTTCTGTTTAGATCATTTGTTGACCATAAAAAAATTTAGTTTTCATCTAAAAACTACGGATTAGTTTAGATTAGAAGAGTGCTTTGTTAATTGCACACGTGTCAATACACTGATAAAGTTTGTTTACATCTAAAAATATTTTGTCATTCAAATCGGTTCACATAAGATGTAATGTCAGTATAAACGGTAGATCGTGGTTCATTAATTACAAGTGAAAAAAGTCATAGTAGCCTCAATCTTGACAGCTATCAATTTGAACTAATACGTTAAGAACATGAATTTGTTAATTTTGGTGGTGTCACTTAGTCGATCGGAATGATTTTTAGATCTATTTGTTAGCTGCTCCTAAGAAGTTTCCTTATCAATATCTGTTTTAGGTAGTAAGTCCCTTTATAGGCAGATTGCGACAATTTTTCACTGTACCTTGGAATATTTTTCGTAAACTTTCTAGTTTGATTGATTTGACGTCTATACTTTAGTTGCATTAGTTTTAATTTATTTTGAAAACAATTTTAAAATTCCAAATTGCATTTATAGGAAAAACTAATGAAAACATTACACTCAGGCTAGGCCGACTATTAAATACACTAGACCACGTTGTCTAAGGCAATTCTTGCATTTGCCATAGAACGCAAATATTATACTCGGTTTTTATGTGAACTTACTATTATGGAATTGTATATTAAAAATTAGGTCTCCTTGCAAATAAAGACTTACTTTGCGTAAAAATGGTTGTGCCAAAAAGGTTCAGAAATTGAGGTACGTGTTCAAAATTCAGCACAGTTGATTTTTATATCAACCTGTTATGGACAAATTTTCATCATAACATATTAGAACTTAGACTTTTCTACCCTACAAGGCATAAATTTTCGTCAAAACCTTATATAGAATAGAAATCAAAAAGTAGGCCGCGATGGTCCAAATTTGGTGCACCTAATTTTCTTTATCTTAAATTACTATTATGATCTGATTTTCATCATGAAGCATTCAAATTGAGATCTTTTTGTCTTACGAACTACAGTTTTTGTTATATGAGAGGAGTTTCAAAAAATTGTTCCGGTCTAAAATTTTCACACCAATTTACAATTTCGAAATACTATTACCTAACCACTTTTGTCGAGAAATTTTGAAAATTGCAATTTTTCTTCATATAACGATTTTCCAAATTATGGCGTTATGCGTGGAGTGGGCGAAAAAAGGGACCGATCCAAACCATTTGCAATAGACTTTGTTTTTGGGCACGTCAGTGTATCAAATGTCATCAAAATATCTCAAAAATTGCGACCTGTAGCTTTTTTTTTTTACATCGACAGACATCAGGCGGATAGATGGACAAACAGGACTAGATGGATTCGGAAAATGATTCTGAATCGAGTGGTATAGTAAAATGTGGGTCTATTTTAAAACTTCCTGGATGTTACAAACGTCCGCACAAATTAGTATACCCTGCACCACAAATGGTGTAGGAACATTACGGCAACTTCTCTCGATCGAAAACAACAATTGCCGCACTACTCACGCTGGGTATCTTGCCCAGTAGAGGTGATCACATTAGAAAACGTCAAGAAAATTCTGAAGACTATTTTCGATAAATGAAAGTTGATGTTGTAAGAGATGTTAAAAAGCAGTGTCTTCACTATTTGCCAAAATGACTTCAACATGAGTAGCCCATTATCCAAAAGGGCGCCCTGCTTACTCACAGTGAAACAAGTTGCAAGTAACGCACGGAACGCATGGAAAAATTGTATGAATTGAAGCTCAAATCCTTACAACGTGTATTATATTCTGCAGATTTAATTTCCATTTAATTTAATTAATTTAATTATCTTTTTGCAAAGCGAAGAAATATGTGGGTTGAATGCTGTGTTCATTGTGGGAATTGACGTTCTTGAGACATCTTTCTATAACATTTATAACATACATCTAAATGTTAGTGAAACCTTTGACTGATTGCATCACTCTTGATGGAGGTTGTTTTTTATCCTTTAGTCGCGTGATTTATCGACTTTATGTGATATTCGATATTCGATGCAAGAGAGAACCTCTGTACGATTTTGAAGTATTTCTCTAATAGTTTCAAAGATAACGAAAAAGTCAATATGCTCGTATATATATATACATACAAAAATTTATTATTTCCTAAATTTTTTTTGGTTTCTTTTTTTTTTTCTTTGCAAAACCACAAGCCGTTGAAAACTGTATGAACGCAGTGATTTAGAGATTTTTTTTTTGTTTCTCGACTTACTTTTAATAAAAAGTCTCATATATGTAGAAGAATAAGTGTATAAATATACGAAGGAGGACTCTTGACATTCGAAAGGCGTAAATTGTATTGAAGCAGTCCATATTTACATGTTTGAAAAGTACTTAACATATGAAAATCTGAATACTTAATGGGTGAGTTTATAGCAATTTTTGAAAATTTCTCATTGCTTCGCCATTCACTTGAACTAAGTTCTTATATGAAATATGGTACTTTTTACGAAGACTTAGCGTAGCGTTATGTTCGTTTTTCAACTGCATATCCCGAGATTTTACCTCAGTAAGATTAATTTTGTTTCCATTTGTTGCGTACATATCTGCTTGCCTTTTGAGTCGCTTAGCAGCGGATAAAGTATAAGCGCCATTGGGCACTCACCAATAACAAAAAAAGAGGTATATCTTTATGGTTTGGCGAAGAAGGCACTTATTTTCTGTCTCCTTCGAGAAAATGAAAGCACTTGTTGTAGAAAGGTCAATGTAAAGACTTCTTGTATAAAGAAGTAATATGACTTGAATGTGAAATAAGAAAAGTGTCTCCACAATCACTAACTTGCCGACAAATAAGCTTTACATAGATAAAATAAACTTCTAGGCTGACAACAGGGCGGAGAAAGAGGAAAGCTCACTAAATCTCATTCCATTTTATTTGACATAAAAACAAATGAAAAAGAGCATACATGTCAACTTATCAGAAACGTACGGACTAAAAATGCTTTCTTAGATTTGTTAAAAGTGTAATTTTTAAAATTTTTTTTTTTTCGTTTTAGTTTCTGTAGCATTAGCTTTTAATTCATAGACAAGCGATGTGCGGTAGTCGTAGCCCGACAGTGGACAACGACACTGAATGCAATCGTTAAAGAACGATACAAATATTTCTATATACATAATTGCTTTTTGAAAAACACTGCATTAAATTTGCACGGATGTATACAACATTCAGAAGGACTTGACATAGATTCACCTTTTATAATACCTATAGATTCAGAAGGCCCTTTCTAAATCATTTTTTGATTTCATCTGTCCGTCTATCCGTCTGATGTTTGCTCATGTAAATTTGTGTTGAAGCTACATGTCGCAATTTTTGAGAAATTTTCATGATATTGAGAAAGATATATGAGAAAGCAGTAAAATTGTTAGGATGTTTAATAATTGAACTTTTGAATGAACTTTTTTGTGTTTCGGTTTATCTTACAAAATTTTTATTTGTATCAATTATTTTAGTTTCTTTACATTTAAGTTATTTTCATTTCTGTGATATTTTCGCTGTCATTTGCAATATAGTTTGCGCTTAAGTGCGGCTAAGCAATAGCAGCCATTATTTTTTAAAATGCAACACTTGAGTTGCTGACAGACTTATACAATAAACGTAAATCTTTCAGGATATTAGTTGAAGAATGCGTTGAATTCTATGTTTTAGACGTGCATAGCATCTACAAAGCAAAGCTATGGAACGAACGCAGAAGCAAAAAGAAAAAAAAACCAACACCTCCTCCGACGATAAAAAAAAAAGAAAATAGAAAACTTGTTCGTCAAGACGATTCTTGGATACCTATCTAAAATTTTAAATTTAATTAATTTAAAAATATCATAAATTTTTCTCCGACTGTGAAACATATCGGACTACTTTTACAGAAGACCTTTTGTTTTAAATTCCTGTTACCTGCCGTCGACATAGATCATAAAATTACTGATAAAGGCATTTTGAAACTTTCGAACTTGTACTGAAGCTACTCAGAAGTTTCATAAGAGAGAGAAGACAATTCAGTGGACGGACGAATGATCGACTTGGACTTTTATACCATTCAAAAATATATGTTTATTGCTAAGCGGATGTAAGTTATATATGTGGAAGCTACAAACGGAATGGTAAACTAAATTGACACGCATTGTATGACATCGAATATAAAAAACTGAATGTTGATTTACTGAGCAAGTGAAAGTGTCTAACTGTGTGTACTTCACGTAGAAGACTGCAACCTTACTCAAGTTTATTTAGATGGAAATGTATGTATGGTATAGCGCAGTTCCAAGTCATAAGACGTATGCATAACTTGATGGTATTGCCAATGATAGTCGATGAATATTTAAGTGTGTATTAAAATATGGTTGCATGTAAGGGTGATAAACTCGGTTTATTTATTTACAATCTAACCAAATATTTGGTATCTACGTGCTAACAGAAATTGAGATGATTACATATTTTACAGTTTTATTTTAAAAAACCTCAGATAAGAAGTTTTCAAATGTGCCCTAAGCAATTTTATAGTGTATTAATAATTAAATTAAACAAAATATTCTGTTTGTATACTCGAACATCTATAGCAATGGACCTGAAAATTTTCCGCCGTCTTTGCGTTTGCATTGAGTAGATCAGCAATTATTGAATCGTACATATATATAAAAAGACCATTGTCCGTCTCTTTCTTTTTCTTTATATCTACTCCAAGTATGTGTTAGATAAATTGCATCTTAATGTTCGTTTAATGTTAATGGACGTTTAAAATTATTAATTGCAAAAATGATTACGAAATACTTTCACTATAGCAATAGTAGCAGTAGATGCAAATCTATTAGAACTCTTTGTGTGTCATTAAATCAATATCTATATTGTTTAACTAATGAATTAAGTATGGAATAATAAAAATTTTAAATCTCTGCACAAACGCTCATAGCAGGGTTTATTATTATTATAAATGTGTTCATTGTCTCCAAGGAATAGTTAATTATATTAGGATAGAATGAAAACAAAATCATTACCTGTTAGTCGATATTTTGTTAAATATGTGCGCTAAAGTTTGGATAATGTTTTCATATTTAATTTTTTAAAGTTTACGAACGCAATTTGATAACTTTAGACAATAAATAATTTCCAAAGGAAAAAACTTGGCATTACTTTTGGCGGATAAGGATAAGCTCGGCGGAGGATGATAAAGCTCAGTGTGTTAGTTGGCAAGATATTTTCTATTTCCGAGTTTACTGTGAAAGTGATTTATAAAATGGAAAAAATTTGACTTCTTATTTGCTGTCAGGTAAGCTGTCAATGTTTTATGATATATTTGAAAATGTGATTGGATATATGTCAGATCTTTGGCGAATATTGTATGCTGCCAAATGTCTACATTATGTATGTTTGTCACATACGTAATAATAAGCGGGTCTTTGACTTTTGGCCTATTCTGTTTTGTTTTTTAGGATGTCTAAGTGGATACAAGATAAGGATGCCGGGGATACTCGCAGGGCTTGAAAATGGAGATAATTCTAAAGATGAAGAGGATATGGGTGATCTAAACGAAATTGGTTATTACCCAGACGTGGAAGATCTAATAAAATAATTTGGGGACAATAATGATGATGATAATGATGAAGAAGAAGACATTGAAGGTCCTCCCTTACCTATTCTTAGTGTTGCAGCTTGAAGGCAACGAAGTAGGGAACTTATAAGGAAAAAGCGCAATTAGGAAAACAGTGAAGCACGCATACGTTTCACAGGAAATAAAAACCTTTCCTCTGGTTTAGCTGCACTTGAAATCCTATTTTAATGTTTTTCCGAATTTATTTATTTTATTTATATACTCTTTGTCATTGTCGAGAAACAAAAGCTGTACATTACGCAGCAAAATATCTCCATGTGTCCTTCTGTAAACACTATTGAATCCCGTCAATTTCTAGATGTCGTTCTATTTTTGTCCATGTACTACTACCCAAATCTTACAAACTGGAGTAAATATGGCTTCGATCATATAACACACAATGACGGCAAATATATGTGGGAAAATATGATTCGCAATTCATTTATTTTTTTACTGATCTTTTATGTAACCTATGACTACATTCCTATAAAAAAATTTTTTAAAATTCAAAACCAAAAATCGTGGATTTAAGGTTAAGGGATATTTTTATTTTACATAAAGGTGAAAGAAAAAAAAAAGCTTGTATAACGAAAATGCGAAGAAACCAAATTGTATAATTATTGCAGACGTGTTAGTTTTTTATTTCTTTCTAAATCAATTTCCAAGTTTTGGCATGTTCGCGACGGTCTAATGATACACTCTTAGCTTTATGTATGTCAGCTCAGAGTGGGATTTGACGTATAAATGAGTTGTTGTCTTTTTTAATGCCTTTTTCTCCCTCTTGTTTATTTATATATAAATTTTTGTAGTTAAGTTTCCTTTTTCTAATTCTTAAGCAGATTATTCACATGGTCTTACTGTTGCTGCTATTGCTGCTAATATGTCTACTGCTATTGCTGCTGCTACTTCTACTATTACTACTTCTGTTACTGCTACTAATATTACTGATATTACTACTACTACCACTTCTTGTAATGATAATTTTAACGTCAATGTTTAAGCTCTTAATATTAAGTGTTATGTAATCCACCCGAGAATGTGTTATTATTAAAAAATAAGTAAAAAATCGATAGTTAAAAAAAATTGCTCTAGTTTGATGTAGCATTCCAACTTTTATCGCGAACTAATGCCCTCTTTAATAAACTATTCGAATTTGTTTAGTCACGAACACTTTACAGTATTTATAATCATACTGTTAAAGGAACAATTGAATGTACGTGGTTTGATCAAAAAGCAAGGAGATTTTCAAATTCTGCGTTCTATCTTGTTTATCGAGTTGATTCTATTTGTGTGTAGGTAGCATTATCAGAAGTTTACGTGACAATTCGTTGTCAGTTCTGACATTCAGTTTACATTTGATGAGCAAATGAGCAAAACGTAGTTTGAAAAGCTCGACGGCAGTCATTAACTGTTTAAATTTTATGTTAGGAATGGAATTAGGTGCCGAAATGGATAGAATATGTTTAAAAAATCTAACGTATTCGAGTAACGACAAAAACTTTCATTTTGAAATTAGAAAAAATCAGCTGCGCATATTATAGAGCATGAAAATTTTGTTCTTTGACTTCTTTTGTCTTTTCAGGATAAGGGTGATGGGTATAAAAGATTCAGCCGCGAGCGAATTTAATTTTCTTACTTGTTGTAAAATGACATCCGGCATAACAGCAAAAACGTTCATATTTTTCTTAGAATTTTTAACCATGTCTTTAAAGAAACATTTTAAAGGGAAATTTGTGGAGGACTCTTGGTGGATTAAATGTCATAAATTACATAAATATCTTGCCTGGAAGTGATTCCATCAGGTATCAGAAGTGGAGATACATTGTTGTGGCTGCCGCATAGCTGAGTAGATAAGAATCCCGACGTCGATGTTTGCGTATTTAAATTTCAGAGCGGCAAACCATACTTGGTGGTAGTGTTAGTAAACAGTCAATCCGTAAAAGTATAAGGCTTACCGGTTTTGCATACAAAGGCCTTAAGTAGCCTACGGGCACTCCTTATCTTTTGCTCTTTCCCCATTTCTTTCCGATCATCCCAGTGTTACATGTACAGGGAACATCCACAGAGTCGTCGGTCATATATATAAAGGAGTTACAGTATACGCTACAAAAAAACAACAGAGCGGTAATTGAAAAGATCCCAGATTGCTCGAAAATTTGATACATCTTATGAATTATTTGTTTCCATTAAATTCGTCATAGCACCTTTATATTCTGCAGCACTTTCGATAAGACTATATTAAGTTTGCGCGGACATAAATGTACGCAAGATTAGAAGGAATTTGAGAGAAACGCGTGATTAAAATTAAGTGCGCCTGTCTATTCGGTTGTGTGTCTGATATCTGACCAAGTTCCCCTTTGCCCAATCTATAGATCATAATTCAAGTTATTCTCATGAAATTTTATATATTGATATGTTTGGTTGTCTGGTTTGTTTGGTATGGTTCGTATCGGATTATTTTTAAGAGAAACATAATTCGCGCGCTTGAAAGTGTTAAATAACTTATTTGCCAAATAAATCATAGACATGGAAAGCATTGACGCGCTTTGCAACATCATCGCTCAATTGCCAAATGCCCTAAAAAAAGTTTTATACTTTTTTAATAATTTGCAAGTTTCCTTCGTGGAAAAGAAGTATTTATATCTCACATCACATATGATACAGGGTATATTAAGTATGTGCGAGCATATATACCACGCAGAAGGACTTAAAATAGACTTACCTTTTATCACACCGACCGATTCAGGAAATGATTCTAAGCCAGTCTGTCCGCCTGTCTGTCTGATGCATGCCCATATAAATTTTTGTGGAAGCTACAAGTCGCAAGTCCATATTACGCTCTATTTTGAAAAATCGTTGCATTGAAAAGCATTTCAACTTTCAAAATTTCTCGATAAAACTCTCTCTGTAACAGTATTTGAACGTTCTAAATTGGTATGAAAAATTGGGTTTGGCTGGGCAATTTTTTGAATCATCTCTTATATACACCTTCCCACGAAAACTGAATCTTTATATAGTAAAAAGCTATAATTTTTAATAAATTATGATGAAAGCTAGTTCATCATAGCAAATTGACGAAAATGTCAATCTTACAGAATTTGGACCATGTAGGTCACCGCATATATGCAGCCCTTCATGAAAAATATGCCTTTGCATGAAAATAATGTGTATTTTTACCAAAGTGAGTGAATTAGGCGAAATGGTGCACGGCATCTAATACAATGTTCTTACTTGTTTTAATTATAAAATATTACGAATACAATTAAGAAACTGAAATCTCCAGAAATGCTACCTTTAAAAATTCCTACTTATTTTCAGGAATTAACTCTGGCCAGTATTTACATATGCGTTGTTATGCATATGCGGTTGCGTATGCCTTAATGAAGAAAGATAAAAAATAAAATAAAGTACATGCACATAGAACAAATTAACCGTCTCAGGAATTATAAGGCCATTATAATTATAATATAATATTGTGGCAGCCCCGTACAGTAGTCAACAAGAAGGACAAAGGATTAGTAAATAATAAGGTAGATATAGTTTTTAGTCTAAGCACACACATATGCCAAAAAGAGAATTAAAAGGCGAAACGATGAAAATTTTACACCACATTCATGTTTTCATGTCTTCTTAAATTATATCAACGATTTGAGAGAAATATTAATTAGAGCTAGCCGCAGATAATATTTCGTGAAGTTCCTAAAATGAGTAGATTACAACATTCATACAATCGACACAAGAGCTATTGAGTAAGCAATAACTTTGATACACATATGAGAAAAAGAAATTTCTTTATTAATTATACCCTACACCACTTTCGGTACCGGATATATTAAGTTTGTGCGGACGTAAGTAACATGCAGATAACCCCACTTCTTATTGTACCGGTCGACTCAGAATCACTCAGTTTCTAAGCTTTGAAGAATGTTTGTTTGTGCTTCCGTCTGATGTCTGCCCATGTAAATTTGTGTTTAAAGCGCAAATCGCAATTTTTGAGATATTTTGATAAAATCTGGTACGTGACATCAAGGACGAATGGTATTGGAAATGGTTTGAGTCAGACCACTTTTTTGACCAAACTATGTAATTTTTAAAATTTCCTGACGAAAATCGAATAGTTATAGTATTTCGACATTCTAAATTGGTGTGAAAACTATGGTTCGGATGCAGAAATTTTTTGAACCACTCGCCTTATAACCGTTCCAACGGCAACGAAATGATAAAGAGGCATAACTTTCAATAGTTCTTAATGAAAATTCGTTCATCATTATCATCAATCATAGAGAAGGTGAACCAAGAAGGTATATTTTTTAGACCGCACCATATGTAGGGGTTCTCATGAAATCAAGTCTTTTTACGACGACAAAGTCCAATTTGTGGTTCGTTCTGACGAAAGGTTATCCGCAAAATAATTAAATGTTGGACTAGCAAATTAAGCTTGTTAAATTTGAATCACATGTGTTTATAATATACTGTTCTCTTATTTACGTATAATTTTATGTATGCAGTAGATTTAAAAAAGTCGGGCGGAAAAAATAACGGGAAATTTTTTGCCATTTTTTGTATTACATTATTCTCTTTTTAAATTAAGTACATAACGACTTTATGGCATTTTTGTGCAGAAACCTTTAATGATTTATTATAAAGTTTCTGCGATATCTGGGTCAAAAATTCAGCTATAGACCTCTTTTGAATCAATTTCGTTGAGTTCCAGTATCAATTTGCTGATTTACGCAAATTAATTAGAACCGTTTTCTGATCGATATTTCTTTCATTAACAATGTTGCTGTTACTTATATGTGAATCTTTTTCGACTTTTTGTAGGATTTTTCTAACTTTTTTAATAAGTGGGTAGCGTCGTTGATATCGAAATCTCCACCAAACGCCATTTAGCGATGAAGGCGTCTTAACGTAACTTGATGTGCTATAAATAACAATAATAATAGTATCCCATATATTATGAGCAAAACAATATTTAACTTCGTGTGAAACAATCAATCACGTAATGAATTAAATTGAAGTTGAAAAGAATAAATAAATTGAATTTTTTTACTTCTTTATAATAACATAAATCGCCAAGAGTATAATGTCTGGAGAGTAGGATAAGCGTAGCCGTATCTAGCGATCGTCGTAGTAGAAGTTTGTGGCAAAAACAGTCGAAGCAACGTTTTCGTAGCTCCCATAAGGGAACGATAGGAAAGTTTTCAATTGTGGAGAAAATGAGAATTATTTAGGTGCCCGTTGAAAACACAAGGTTGTATACTCAAAGAAACATTGCTGCCGAGCTTGTTTCTCAGGTGCACCTTGTATCTCAATAATTCATCATTTGGGTGAGCGTTTCATAGAGCGTAGTTCGGTACCTAAGCGGTAGAATAGCATTTTTGTGAATCGTTCTTGAATATCGAGTGATATCACGAAACGAAAACAATTCCGGTTGATGAAAGGCGTTATGGCAAGAGCTTACACGAACAGGTTGCGTCATGACGGGCATCTGATTGAAATCACTATTTACATGCATGGGAAAGAAATGTAATGCATGTTATACTAATACGTTATATGTATTGCAAATACTTACCGTAATTGAAAATCATATTTTGATTATCTTATCCGTTATTGTTGACATAATATATTTGATAGTGCTAATTTAGACAAATTGAAATCTCTGGTGGTCACATTGTATTGAGTTTCAATACTATCTCCTAGATTACACAATAAAAATTCCGCTTAGCAACACTAGCAATAAAAAAAGGCAAATGTTAATCGTTGAAATTAGTTAGTTAGTTGGGATTGGTCGGCCTTGCAACATGACTGAAATGGTTTTTGTAATAAGTGTAAGATGCCTACAATAAATTGCCTGGCACTAGTGCTTTATGCTGCCAAAAACAATTTTTAACAGACAAGGAACTATTTTTCTCGAGTTTTTTTTAATGCATCTACTAAACCATTAAAATAAGAACATCATAGTTAGGCAAGGCCGATCATCACCTTGCTTAACACAGATATTTACTTTACTGGTACGAATACACCAAAAATGTCGTTATTTTCCTGCAAAGGCATACATGTCATGAAAGCCTGCATATTGGAGGACTCTCAATTGGGGATATGAATCACATGATGTGATACAAATTTAAAAAACTTAATTTATTTCCTAAAAATGTTATTATTTTTTCAGTTGCTTTCATAAAAACTCTAAATTAGGCTTTCTCCCCAAATAAGAGCCTTATTTTCATGATAATCCCTACAAAATAGATCTATGTGGTCCGAATTGCCTAGCGTTCATTTTTTTGCTAAATTGGTAGTAATGACCAGTTTTCGTCATAAGATATGAAAAACTAAGCCTTTTTCCTGAGGAATCTTATATAGAGTGGGGTCCACTCATGTGGTTCAAATTTGTGCTACTTAATTTTTATGTCAAATTACTATTATGAACCAATTTTCATGGGAAAACATTAATAATTAGGCCCATTTGGCATACAAGAGTTTGGCAACTGATCGCGGCGTGATTGCTTCGTTCTTTTCTGTAGAGAGTAGTGCATTGTTTTATCTCTTTTTGTGCGTAATTATTCGCATTTTCGTTAAAAGACATATTATTATAAAGGCATAAAGTTAAAAGATGTAAGAATTTTAAAAAAGAATTATAATTATCTTAATTTATATTAAAATTTTGATGTTTTTCATTTTTGGT